>SMMW01000153.1:2205000-2240000 GCA_004794655.1 Marisa cornuarietis | reverse complement strand
CTAGCCTGGCAGTGCACGGCGCTGGATCACGTGGACGCCACATGATGTAGAGAGGAAATAGTTACTCGGCCAGTTACCTTGTTGTCAGCGTCTGGTCAACAGGTGGACAGCAGGTGAGTACGGTGCTGGATGTCATCAGTATGTGTTGACAGAGGTGAGTGGCGAGCACCTGCACTAAGACTCTGGCTTGTGCTTCTCGAGCTTTTCCGACTGCAAAGGAATTTGAAAAGAATGATTTCGATTGATCGAGTGGGAAAGAGCTTGCACGATGATGATGATGATGATGATGATGATGATGATGATGATGATGATGATGCCTTTATAATGACTTATTGATGAGCCTCCAAAAATACACCATCTCACTCACCACCCAAAAAAAATTGAAACACATACATTTACCCGTTTACAATAATACATCAAGTTTGTCAGAATGAACACCAGGAAGAAGATGCTCTCCCACATCAAAACCCAGTGTGCAGAGACAGATCTTCCATTGTTTACAGCTGCTGGTTTGAACTTTGCGGCAAACCAGGTAAACACCCTCCAGACTGGGACTGACAAACAGAAGTCAACCGATTGCAGAAAAGCAGAAAGCTATTTTGGAGCAAGTCGTTTGAGCAATTGAACTTTTAGAAGAGTGTAATGCTCCGTAGGTGCTGCTGCTGCTGCTGTTGCTGCTGCTGCTGCTGCTGCTGTTTTAAATTGTAAAAAAAAAACCAAACCACCCAGAGCATGCTGAGCTTCTTGACTGGGTGTTTATCTGTGCGCACTCTGGTTTCCAGTCCAGACATGCCGGTCCTGGAAATAGCTCCGACCAAACATGCGGTATATCGAAGCTCCTCGCTCTTCGGGTGTTGTTGAGCCAGTAGGATGTCAGCGGTTAAGTTTTGATTTACCACACCTGCCATCATCCAGTCTGAAAAAAATGCTGGTTAGAGGTACAATGCTATTTTTGACTTTTAATATTAGCTCACTTTGAATCCTCCACTCTCCCGTCGTGTTTGGAAATGGGGAGATAACTCCTAGAAGGTAGCATGGATGAGGATGCGAAAGACGATAAGAAAGAGAAAGTAACAACAGAGAACGTGGCCTTGAGTAATATTGGATGGTCTCAAACAACAAGAGGAACATTACTATTATTTTAAGAAAGATGTTAATTTATGCCTTATTCTTGCTCAAGGTCTTTCGAGAAGCTTCTGGATCTTGAGATCTTGAGATGCGACGCGACTAATAAAGTTGCCCCTGTAATTTGATGTCTATACTTGTACATGAAGACCGGACTGTTGATCAGCTGAAGAGGGACATTCTTTTAGAATTTTCCCCGGATTTGTCTGTGTGTAAATATCCACACCATGAAAAGTTCCCCCAAGGAGAAGAACACTAAACTTCTGATGAATGGATGATGTGAAGAGGATGGTCAAGACAACACAAGGACTCGACAGACTGAGAAGAAAAATACAAAACTGTTGATATGGATTTAGTTTGGGGGGGATTTCAACACACACACACACTTTAACACACACACACACACACACACACACACACACACACACACACACACACACACACAATGGCACACTCTATTGCCATCGTTCTCTCAAGAAATCAGAGTAAAATCATTCAAAGGAGAACAGTTTTCCACAGACCCACATCATTGTGAGCCGAGAAGCTATCGCTGAACCTAAACGATCGATATATTTGGTGATCAGGCTCGCTGATAGTAGCCCGGATCAGGCACCACTAGGTTGCTGTCGACGGCGCATGCTCCCAGTCCTGGCTGTGATATCCGGCGCGAAATGGGCCCTGACTGCTTCTCTCGCCACTCTCTCTCTCTCACTGTTAGAAGATAAGGGTAGCCTTGTTGCCAGAGTATCTAACCACCAAGAAAATATAAAACAGACGTCAGGTGGAGATGATCAGATAGGTATAAATGGCCGGGCTATGTACGTGTGTGATAAGAACCTCACTAGTCTTTTCTTGGTTACAAAATCGGCAACGTTTTTGCTGATAGTGGAAGGGGAGTCCAGCATGAGAAAATCCAGATATATGAAGAAATAAGTGTACAGTAAATTTTAAAATAGAACACAGAGAACTTGAACTCGAACTTTTATTGAGTAGACCTGAGCACATTTCAGGAGGAACGTGAACAACAGCAGCAGTAATTAATCATTAACATCTTATGAACTGGAGAGTGGAAAATTAAAATACCATTAACTTTTGATAGTACAGTTATGTAAGACAAACAGCAACAAACAACAAACATCATTATCTTACATCAGAACATCAAGAGTAACTGAGAGAATTGTACTGAACACCTGTCTACAGGACATTGATTATGTACACATCGCTACATAAATAAATAAAGTGAGAAAAATTGCAGAATTCAACTAAGGCAAATGAAAATCTAAATGTGAGATTTCTGATTAAGAAAGTAGGTGTTTCAATGTGTTCAGAGGTTAATTGATTCCTTATTGCTTTAAGTGGATCGGTCCAGCAAGGGTGGGGGCATCTATCAAAATAACTACACATCTTAAAACTTCTGTACATACAATCCAGTAAAACACAATGTCAAGACCAGTTACTCTCAACTTCTATACACACATACTAAGAAACTCTACACATACATATACATACACAACATTTGTGAATACAACTACTCTTACTCTCTCTCTCACACACACACACACACCCTGCTCATACACTATTATCCTAAATCAATACACCACACATGAAAAATCGCTACACCTTGAAGGAGAAAACATCATGACAGCCATTGGCCATCAAAACCAAAACAGTGGTTTGTAACAATCTTACACACACACACACACACACACACACACACACACACACACACACACACACACAGACATATACACACACACACAACAGTTAATGCCAACCTCCTTTCTTAAGAATAAAAAAAGCGTCCCAAGAGCAAACAGAAGAGAGAGAGAGAGAAAGAGTGGACGAAAACAAAAAGAGGGAGAAAGAGAGATAGACAAAATTAGCAAAAGGAAAAAAAAGAAGAGGTGAACAAAGGAAAGAAAGAAAGAGTTAGTACAATGAAAGAATGACATATCTCTTGCCAAAACTGTGACTCTCTTTCTCTAAGAAGAAGACGAAACATAAATTTAACTGTAAAACTATTGTATTGTTGACACTAAAAGACTGAAGAGCTTGATGATATTCATGCGCACATTTAATCATGATGCTACCAAATGATTGGGGTGGATAGAAATGGAAACCACACACACACAGCAAGCGGGGGAATCGCCAGGCGGCGACTGGCATCTGACGGGGGGTGGGGCGGGGGGCGGGGGAGGAGAGGGTCGCGGGTCAAGGAGGGGTGGGTGAGGGTAGGGGTGGGTGAGCACAACGATACGTACGTCAACATCAGTCTAATTAACTCCTCGCTTCCCAAGCTATGTGGAATACAGTCCCAATCAATCGCCTGGATCGACCAAGAGCAGCCCCGACTGGAGGCTAGCCATGGCGAGAAGAGACGTTTCTGGATGATTTCGTACCTCCTAGATGTGATTTGATCTGAATTTTTGTTTTCTCTCACCTCTTTTAGTATATTGCATCCCCCCCCCCAAACATGATTTGTTTTGCTGCTTTTTTTGTCCTGTGTTTGCACACAACATATTTTATCACAGGCTCTGGATTGTACAGGCGATGCGGCTCAGCTTGTCACGATTACAATACAATTGTCCTGAGTTCAGATCTCGGTTCGGTCATACTGTTCCTTTTTTCTGTGACAGCTGCTTACAGGAGCAACTACTCTGCCGTGATATAAAGTTACCTGCTGACTCGTAAAACACTAATTTTGGTCTTCCGCCCCCTCCAAGGGTCCGTTGTTATTCGGAAAATAGTTCCTGTACACAATTAATGTTCATGGGCACAACTAGTCAAGCACAAGATGTCCAGTCCTGGTTCGCACGCTCGGCTGAAGACAGACGGGGGGAGGCAAGGGACTACCCGAAAGGTATACGACTTTCAACTTATGGATCTGGCAGAAACCTAGGAAATGGTGTTTTGTCAAAGATGCTGGTGTTGATGGCACAGGCGTACGTGGTACTAACAGCAAGGACCAATATGTCTGTGTGTTTGTCAAAATATTTGAAGGACGGGAAGAAACGAATAGGAGCGGGGGTAGGGAGAAGATATCAGAGAAACTGGCAGGAGGAAAAACAGGGGAAAAAAGGATTACGGGTGAGGGGAGGAAACAAGGGAATACAGGAAGAAGAGAAAGGCTTGCAGAATAATGAGGATTATAAGTACAAGCAGTACGAGACATTGCGGTAGTAGCCAGGAGTAGTGTAGAGAAACAAAAGAGATCAAAGGTAGTAGAAGATGGAATAGAGGTAAAAAGAGAAGAGACGCAGGAGTAGAAAGCAAATGAAAAGGAATAGAAGAAGGGATAGAAAAGGAAAAAGGAGAGAAAACAAAAGTAGAAAGATAAGGAACAGAAATAAATGAAATTTTTTGTGTAATAGACCATAATTAGACACACACACACACACATACACACAGAGACACAAGTAAACACTGACACATTTATGTAGAACAACTACACAGGTGCACTTAAACAACCAAGCAACGCTTCTATTTTTTTACTTTTTTGTTGTTTATCTGTTTATTTATTTTTTTATTTTTTATTTTTTCGTTATTGCTGCGCAATGAGCATTCTTCTGAATGGATACCTGCGCATTACAAATGGACATCATCATCATCATCATCGTCACCATCATCTTGTTCTTTTCCGTATTTCTGTACTGTTCGTGGGGCAGCTGTAGTATTCTACTTCCACCCCCACCTCTCCTTGTCGTCCCCCTTACCCGACCTTCACAAGTTTCTACACCAGTCCCTCCCTCACGCGCTAGTGTCTCCGCTCAGACAAGAGGAAGTGACGTCCCATCGGCCACTTCATTCAGTGCGCAGCCGTCGTTTCACGTGGAGCTGCAGACAGACGGCGTTGCTGCAGTCTCCGTGCGTGGTGGCGCTGTGCTCGGGAACCCGCCGGCAGACATCTTGAAGCAATTAGGAACGATAAGTGATGTTAATCTGCTCGGCTGAAGCCGTCTGTTAGTGGCAGGGTGTGACACCCATCCCATGCTAACTTGACTTTATACCCCTGTACTCTCTTTTCTTCCATTTCTTTCAGCTGTTCTTTTTTTTCTTTCATTTTATTTGCTATTATTTGTATTCGTTTTTTTCTTTCCCTTGCCCTTACCTATTATTGTTTCTCTAGCCGTTAATATATTTATCCTTATTCTTCCTTACTTTCATATTTTTTATTTTTTTCTTCATTTTGCTTGTTTTGTTTTTAATTGTATACTTTGTTTTTGTTTGTTTGTTGATTGTTGTATGTTGTGTTGATTACAGTATGTTTAGTTTGCTAATTATAGTATGCTAAGTGTCTTTATTGTAGTATGTTAAGTGTGTTTTCTTCCGTTTTTTTTCTTCTCTACCACTTTGTTTTATTTATTTATTTTTGTTTTTTGCTTTAAACGAGAGCTGCCTTATTTTGAAAAAAAGAAAGAAGACAATTTTGAATAATGCACTTCCACTTGAGAAAGGCTATAATAACTGATGACCACCGCCACCAACATGAAATACACCACAACAGAAAATATTTCTCATTTATTCTCAGTGCATTTTATCACTGTAGTAAATAGAGAATATCACACTCACATCACACTATTTAAACACTAGATGCTGGGATAAAGACATCGTCGTTGAAAATCCAAAAAAAAAAATAAAAAAATAAAATAAAATCAAAGGAGGACTTCAAGTATAGGGGAGACAATAATAGCAGATAAAATAATAAAAGGTAATCGGTTTGTGTGTGAAAGGCCCATAACCCCACATGAAGAGGACATTTCATTGCCTGTTCGTTTCATAATAGTGTCTTGCATTACAGAAGTGAGAGAAACATTCGAGATAAGCTGGAAAGAAACGGCCTGGGCTTTAAGGGATGCAGATTCCTTCTCTTCCTCCAGGGAGATAAGACATATTTTTCTGCCACTGAGGCGGACGATAAAAGCAGTTTTCGATTTGAGTTGCATTTTCTTGCCCGCGGAGTTACCTTTGAGAGGCCAGCCTTAGTGGCCATAAAGGTTCTTTGCTGACACCCACCGCAGGCGAGAAAAATGAAGCCATTGCGGTTGTCAGATGGTCTTCTGTGATCTGATGTTGACTGGTGAGTAACATCATCAGATGTTGATAATAAATTCTATAAGATAGCAGCATTAGCTTTAGATGTAAGCAAGAGCCCACAATGGAAAGAGACAAACACATGCTGGCAATAGTGGATGTGTCTTCGTGACTTTGCGTATGATAGAGAGAGAGAGAGAATGATGACAAATGTTTTATTATTGTGAACAAATAAACAATCTTAAACAATTTTGTACTTTTTTCCTTATTTTAGAAAAGAGTCAACAATCGTCTTTTACTCTACGGTCTATATTTGAGACTATAAAGTATTTAATATAAGCTGGCAAAATGAATTTTCTTTCAAAGCATCATCTTTAAAATACATAACTGTCATTGTATCGTCTTTAAAATACATAACTGTCATTCTATCGTCTTTAAAACACATAACTGTCATTCTATCGTCTTTAAAACACATAACTGTCATTCTATCGTCTTTAAAACACATAACTGTCATTCTATCGTCTTTAAAACACATAACTGTCATTCTATCGTCTTTAAAATACATAACTGTCATTCTATCGTCTTTAAAACACATAACTGTCATTCTATCGTCTTTAAAATACATAACTGTCATTCTATCGTCTTTAAAACACATAACTGTCATTCTATCGTCTTTAAAACACATAACTGTCATTCTATCGTCTTTAAAACACATAACTGTCATTCTATCGTCTTTAAAACACATAACTGTCATTCTATCGTCTTTAAAATATATAACTGTCATTCTATCGTTTTTAAAACACATAACTGTCATTCTATCGTCTTTAAAACACATAACTGTCATTCTATCGTTTTTAAAACACATAACTGTCATTCTATCGTCTTTAAAATACATAACTGTCATTCTATCGTTTTTAAAACACATAACTGTCATTCTATCGTCTTTAAAATATATAACTGTCATTCTATCGTCTTTAAAACACATAACTGTCATTCTATCGTCTTTAAAATACATAACTGTCATTCTATCGTTTTTAAAACACATAACTGTCATTCTCTCGTCTTTAAAACACATAACTGTCATTCTATCGTCTTTAAAACACATAACTGTCATTCTATCGTCTTTAAAACACATAACTGTCATTCTATCGTCTTTAAAATACATAACTGTCATTCTATCGTTTTTAAAACACATAACTGTCATTCTATCGTCTTTAAAATATATAACTGTCATTGTATCGTCTTTAAAACACATAACTGTCATTCTATCATCTTTGAAACACATAACTGTCATTCTATCGTCTTTAAAATATATAACTGTCATTCTATCGTCTTTAAAACACATAACTGTCATTCTATCGTCTTTAAAATACATAACTGTCATTCTATCGTTTTTAAAACACATAACTGTCATTCTCTCGTCTTTAAAACACATAACTGTCATTCTATCGTCTTTAAAACACATAACTGTCATTCTATCGTCTTTAAAATATATAACTGTCATTCTATCGTCTTTAAAACACATAACTGTCATTCTATCGTCTTTAAAATACATAACTGTCATTCTATCGTTTTTAAAACACATAACTGTCATTCTATCGTCTTTAAAATATATAACTGTCATTGTATCGTCTTTAAAACACATAACTGTCATTCTATCATCTTTGAAACACATAACTGTCATTCTATCGTCTTTAAAATATATAACTGTCATTCTATCGTCTTTAAAACACATAACTGTCATTCTATCGTCTTTAAAATACATAACTGTCATTCTATCGTTTTTAAAACACATAACTGTCATTCTCTCGTCTTTAAAACACATAACTGTCATTCTATCGTCTTTAAAACACATAACTGTCATTCTATCGTCTTTAAAATATATAACTGTCATTCTATCGTCTTTAAAACACATAACTGTCATTCTATCGTCTTTAAAATACATAACTGTCATTCTATCGTTTTTAAAACACATAACTGTCATTCTATCGTCTTTAAAATATATAACTGTCATTGTATCGTCTTTAAAACACATAACTGTCATTCTATCATCTTTGAAACACATAACTGTCATTCTATCGTCTTTAAAATATATAACTGTCATTCTATCGTCTTTAAAACACATAACTGTCATTCTATCGTCTTTAAAATACATAACTGTCATTCTATCGTTTTTAAAACACATAACTGTCATTCTCTCGTCTTTAAAACACATAACTGTCATTCTATCGTCTTTAAAACACATAACTGTCATTCTATCGTCTTTAAAATATATAACTGTCATTGTATCGTCTTTAAAACACATAACTGTCATTCTATCATCTTTGAAACACATAACTGTCATTCTATCGTCTTTAAAATATATAACTGTCATTCTATCGTCTTTAAAACACATAACTGTCATTCTATCGTCTTTAAAATACATAACTGTCATTCTATCGTTTTTAAAACACATAACTGTCATTCTCTCGTCTTTAAAACACATAACTGTCATTCTATCGTCTTTAAAACACATAACTGTCATTCTATCGTCTTTAAAATATATAACTGTCATTCTATCGTCTTTAAAACACATAACTGTCATTCTATCGTCTTTAAAATACATAACTGTCATTCTATCGTTTTTAAAACACATAACTGTCATTCTATCGTCTTTAAAATATATAACTGTCATTGTATCGTCTTTAAAACACATAACTGTCATTCTATCATCTTTGAAACACATAACTGTCATTCTATCGTCTTTAAAATATATAACTGTCATTCTATCGTCTTTAAAATACATAACTGTCATTCTATCGTTTTTAAAACACATAACTGTCATTCTCTCGTCTTTAAAACACATAACTGTCATTCTATCGTCTTTAAAACACATAACTGTCATTCTATCGTCTTTAAAATATATAACTGTCATTCTATCGTCTTTAAAACACATAACTGTCATTCTATCGTCTTTAAAACACATAACTGTCATTCTATGGTCTTTAAAACACATAACTGTCATTCTATCGTCTTTACAATACATAACTGTCATTCTATCGTCTTTAAAATACATAACTGTCATTCTATCGTCTTTAAAACACATAACTGTCATTCTATCGTCTTTACAATACATAACTGTCATTCTATCGTCTTTACAATACATAACTGTCATTCTATCGTCTTTAAAATACATAACTGTCATTCTATCGTCTTTAAAACACATAACTGTCATTCTATCGTCTTTACAATACATAACTGTCATTCTTATTATTCATAGGCTTAAAATAAACCCTCTGTCTCGGTCTGTTCAGAATCTTATTCAAACTTTTGTAACAAGAACAAATGGTCTGTCTTACAAAAAGTTTTGTTATATAAGTCAAAGGGAGGTTGAAAACATTGTGAAACTTATTGTCGTTCTTGATGAAGTCGAACTCAATGCAGCTGTAAATTTCTCATCAGAAATTCGATATAAACTGTCTTTTGAAACAGGCAAATGCTTGGGTTGAAGACAGTCAAGTTATAGTTTTGCAATAGCTGGTATCCAGTATGTATGAAGGCCGATTTATCTGCAGTTACAAAGGAACTGGCGTGGTAGTCTTGTATATGACCAGCTTACCACCATTCAAGTCAAGTCAGAGTGGCGGTCCTTGCCACCTGCCGTGTCCGTCCATGTCCTCCCTTCCCTCCCTCCCCAACGATGGGTAACGGTCAAGAGAGAATAAATAAAAAACATGTAAGTAATCTTTGATGCACACGAAAGGAGAGTATGTGGCGCTTTGAGGAGAGAAACACGTATATAAAACGCACACAGATACACACACACACGCACACACACACACACAGACACACACACGCGCACGCACACATGGACATTTACACGCTCACATACAAAAGCGCACACAGACACGAGAGTGAATGACAATGGTAAGTAGGATTAGAGCAAAGACAGCGACAAGGATAATGACAACGACAAAGATAACAACCTGGCAAAGACAATGACAATCAAAAACAATATTTTGCAGTAGAATCTCAACAATTTTCTGTCACCCTAGAAATTTCGTACGCAACATGAAGAGTTGATCTTAGTGACTTGCGAGGAATTAGGCATAATTAATAATTAATAATTAATGCTGCACAACATGTCCTGTACGTCTGTTGCGCTTTACTACTGCTACACGACAAAGACTTTTGAAAACAGTCAGGAAGGAGATGCTGCAACAAGTACATGAAGTGGTACAACCAGGGAGACATACACTTTGGAGTATCTTAGCAAGGCTAACCACACGGGACAAAGTCCTTGGTGCTGAAGACACCTAATCTATTAGTCCATCGAAATATTTTGTGTAGCAGAGACAGATGAACATGTATGCTACACCCTCCCCCCACGCACACATACACTCTCTCTCTCTCACACACACATATACTCTCTCTCACACACACACACACACACACACACACACACACACACACACACACACACACACACACGTGCAAACTGTGCCGACAGAGGTAAAACTGTTATGTGCTTGTGAGTCTTTTATTGTCCACTTCAATGGCAAGTCAATTTATAGGACTGGTGTGACCCATCAAATTAAAAACATATTTTTTTTTACTTCACAAACACAAGTATACTGCAAGCACCATCACAGATACACATCATCTAAACACATTTTTTTTAAATAGATCTACACTACAATCAAGTTAAGTACATCTTGTCATTTAGTCGACAAAGAACTAAACTTATCAGGACAATGTATTATTTATTTAGAAAAATGCTTCAGTGAGTCACGAATGAGCCTAAATCTTAAAATGCCACAATTTAACACAAAACACATAATCATTCCTCCCTTCCGTTCCTGTGATAGCTACAACTGAAGTTTTTAGAATGACATTTAATTTTCTATTTCATTTAGTGCCTTTTGATCCCTCAAAGTAATTAGTCTTACCATTTGTTTTATATCTGGAAGTCTTTCCTAAAATATAATAATATTAAGTATAAAAGATAACAACCTGAGGGTAATCTCCCCCACAAAAAGTTTCGATATAAGAGAAGATGGAACAATCTTAAAGGAAAGGCTGTTATTACAAGATATAAAGACGTAGAAAAAAAGAAGAAAAGAATTAAAAGAGGAGAAAAGAAAAGTCGAAAACAAACGAAAAAACGAAAGGATAAAAAGAAAAACGTATAAAATTATGAGAGAGAGAGAGTGAGATGACAGGCATTTCAAATAGTTTATTGATTTTTATCTAAGGTTTCCATGCCACATGGGCTGCTTCTTTCATGATGTCAGTCATGTCTTTCACGCATGTTAATGTTTTTAATACTAGTCGAGTGGCGCACGTGCGTCTAGCACATCGTTCCTCGCAACGTCCGGTCAGGAAGGATAACTCGCAGCATACTGCGAGAGTAAAGAAGCCGCTGGTAACGCCAGGCCCACCGCTCGAGCGCTGTAATCATTCAAGCAGAATATGCTTCTAGCGTGCTTTTGTTCGCCTTCACGCTGCTTCCGTCATTTCTCGGTATGATCTTGTGCAAGCCTATGATCCGTTTTTATTCCTTCTGTCCTTCATACTGTTCTGCTCTCACTTCTCTTCCTGATCATTCCCTTCACCATCCATTTATTTCCCTTCCTCTTTCAGCCCACACCACCCCTCACTGGTACGCGTGCATAAAATCACTGCAACATCAAAAGACTCCGTTTTCCGCAGATCATATGTTTTCATAGCATATTGGGCATTGATGAACAGGGAACAGATAGAACCGCAAATTTCTGAGCATTATTTTTTCCTTATTCTTCAACCATCGGCGTGAATTTTATTCAGAATCATTAATAATTCGATAGTGGGGAGCATGAATATAGAACTTTAAAGACCGAACTATCTGTGATTACTGGCACGGAAAGATCCCCTTGTTACTGTGAAGATTACATTAAAAAACTTTCCGGAGGACGGCTTGCAAAATCTCAGAGAACAGAGCGGGCACGTGGTGAAGACTAGTCCTCAAATGTATTGGTCCTTGTGCTGGCCACACAGGAACAAATGGCAAAGACCGCTGATAGATCGACGAGCTTCTAGAAGGCAGGATGGACTTAGGAACTTGGTGCAGAGGTAGGGAGTGAAGATGGGGGGAAGTCAGTGGTAGACAAGGGCACGAAAAAGAATAAAGAACCAGATGAATAGACAGACAAACAAGTAGACTAACATATAGCTGCTTGTAAAAAGAAAGTTTACCTCACACACACACACACACACACACACACACACACACACACACACACACACACACACACACACACACACACAAAAAAAACAAACAAACCAACAAACAAACCAACAAACAAACCAACAAACAAAGACGCGTGAAGAATTGAGCTAAAAAGATAAACACATTTACCTTCATGCAGGAAGGCAGATAAGAAACTATTACAAGAAACTGTTTTCTCACAACGTAAAATATTATCTGAGTTTACTCCAGGTGCACATCAAGTCAGTAGGTGTTAGAACGACGGCTAACGGGAAAGCAGGCAAATAAAATGGATTTAACATACATACACAGCTTAGCTGACTTCTTGCAGTTAGCTCTCCAGCCAGCGACGTTTTGTGAGCCTGGCTCAGCGAAATAATTATTCATAATTAGTCAGATGTCTACATGAATTGGAATTCCTTCAGTGGAAAAGAGCAAAACCTTTTTTGCATAGTATTTTGTAGATGTGTCAGAGAATGCCAGTATCCGTAGTCGCTGATAAGACATCAACACGCCATTCTGTCTAACAAGGACATATTGTGAAAAACTTTGTGAAAAAAAGATATTTCACCACCAGAGGTTGTCGATTTAAAAATATTTTTAAATAAATGCTCTTGTTTAAACGTATTCTGTTAAAATGTACTCTCTTTTTGAAAAAAAAATCAGTTGAATAAAATTATTAATAACAATTTCGGCTATATGAGATATTGTGTAAGGTTTTCTGTTAACAATCTTATGTGTTCTCTTATGTTGAAAAGATAATCAAAGATGTTCTGTTAGAGAAAAATATTCTGTAAAAATCTGCTCCGTTAAAAATGTATTCTTTTTTCCAAAATAAGTGGTCTTCCAGAGGAAGGCGTAGTTTTCTAAAAGATGTTATTTTTAAAGGAGTTTTGCGCGTACATTTAAGACTAGTAGGGTACTGTCATGCGCCGAAAGACCCATGAACCCTTTTTAATGATGATGATGATGATGATGATCATCATCATCATCTCTTCACTGGGCCTAGTGGGCTGCGCGATTTCAGACGGAGGGAAGGGCTGTTTTGATGAACTCTTCTGTTCCTCCATCCGCCGTTCAATCTCTTTTCTCGCCCAACTGCACAGAAATGGCGCCAAACTTCGCCACAGCTCTTCAAGAAGTGATTTCAGATAACCAGCAGCCTCACTTCGCACGGGACGACCTTGGCATCTCACCCCTTTGGACTCCAACGCGTGCTGATGACGTAGTTCAAAAGGGAATACAAAGAGACCGCGTGCCGACAAGGCTTCTCGACAGAGACGTGTTGGCCACGTAGCGCCAAAGACGTAGTCATGGCCTGACCCTTTCGATATTGTTAACTCGGAAGACCATTTTATGCACGAGCTACTAAACAGGTTTCAAGCCTTCATTGTGAGTGTTTGTTGTGTGATTAAATAGTTTGAACCCGTCAAGGCTCTTCAATGATTAAGGAAGAAGAAGGGAGTGAACATTTACTGCAGCGTGAAGAAGGAGAAGGAAGTGTGTTTTTCTGTTTTGGCCCCTACTTTCCCCGCAGATTCGGCGACTTTCAGATACAAGTGGAATGATAAAAGATTTATTTTGCTTTAAGGTCGTGAGACTACCATTTGTGCCAAAAATCTCTGACTCTGTGATTCCTCAACTTTGTTTCTTTATTTTTTATTATTTGTTTACGTGTGTAATTAATCTGAATAACTTACGTGTCTTTTTCATTAAATCGTTCGAACGAGAAATACACATCTAGGGTTATTACATAAGTTAGTGTTGGGTTTGGGTCAGAGTTGAGTTTGGGCTTGGAATTGAGGCTGATGACAGCAGGTAACAACAAATTAATAGATGATATGATGATGTTTCGCAGGACCAGGGGGTGGGGGGGGGAATAAGGTCGCTGCCACCCTGTCCTCAGGATCACGGTTCACTGAACTCTTTCCTGTTATTTTATAATTATAGTTACCTAATTAACTTTGACAAGAAGCGACTGAGTAAGCGGGATGTGTTTTGTAGCAAAGTTCTCAAAGCAAAGAGCATCCATCATTGTAACCATGGTGATCTGATACCTTCTGTAAGATATACCTGTCTACTCTCGCCATTCGATATTTCCCGTCAGATAAAATGTACCATGTACGCCTTGTTCCCTCCTGCGACAGTGTGGCTAACATTTAATAAACAAAATTTAAGATGACGACAATGAAATATGACGATAAGAACAACTATGACTACGATTATAACGATGGCAATAAATATTCAGATCATCAGCATCAATATAGTCAACACCATCAGTACTAGTATTACACTTTCTCAGACTCACTAGTGTCTACAGGTTGTCTACAGGACACAGTTTGTTTTGAGTCCAGCGATGACAGCGACCCACCAGGAGAATAATTCTCTCCCATCTATTGCTGACCCTGGATGAACTCCCACGAGTCGTCCCTGCACTTGGTGACAGCCATCATTATACTGTAGAATGTTTTTGTTATGTTTTTTTATTTATAGCAAGGAGCACCTGTTCACCACATCAAGGTGATCTTCATCAGTATTACCTTTTTAATCAGGCTGGGAGGAAGTCAGATTGAGTTGAAACATTTCGACTTTTATCAAGGCTTTCAGGAACAAAATTACTTTTACTTTTTTGTTGCTTATCTGTGTATATATAACTTTAGTGTGTTACAAAATATTTTCATCGATGGGGGTAGAGCACTGGGGTCAGAATTCTTCAGTTCACATAAGCCCAGTATCAGCACAGTAATTTTCCTTTAGACATCTTTTTTTGCATCACCTAATTTTTTCCAGAGATTTCTTCTTTTTCTTTCTCTTTGGGTTGAAGAATAAGCAACAGAGGAAAATCGTTGCTTGCAGGGGGAAGCTCCGTTATTGAAAACATCGTATTTTTTCTCGTGTGCCCTCAAGAAAACTTTGCCTGCGAATTTTTGCTTTAATTAAGCCGAGATAAAAGTACAGGATAAAATATGTCTGCTTTTGTGGAGCCCTCGCCGTCATTCAGAGGACAGGCGTGAAGACGTGGCCTTCAGCAACCATCTGAAAGCACAGAGAGAACTTTTTTTTTTTTGGTGGTGGGGGGGGGGTGACAAGCGCTTCCAGAGTGTGGACCACAACTAACATATTGATACAACAGGTCTGTCATCTCTAGAAGGCCTGTTGTAAACACACGAAAATACAAGACTGTAAGTAGAGACATTCTACGATGCTTCTTTCGTCTATCTTTATTTATCCTTCTTCGTTTGACTTACTTTGAACACTCTCTCCTTTTTCCTTGTCCCTTTATGTAGCCTTTTCTCTCTCTCTACTTCGTGTAAATGTTCCTTTAATGGTTGTTGTTCTCGTGCTGTACGCATGTGGTTATTGTATTATTTTTTTGTTTAACATGTGTAACACCCTGGTTGTTACAAGGGGTTATTTTTTTAATTGCCTGATCATTTTTTCCGTTTTTTTTTGTTTTGGTTGGTGTCGACTAAGGATGCCGGCGATCTTATTTTGTCTCTTTCTTTTTTTTTCCTTTTATTGTGTGCCGCTAACGACCCTGAACCTCCCACCCGTCAAACGACCCACTGCCCCCACACGTGGCCTGACTTTTTATTTTTGGGTTTTCTATGTCAGGCAGGGGTAAGGGGAGGACCTACACATATGCATGCCAGCAGACGGACAAACACAAAAATGCGGCGATTTTCGGTGCTTTGCACCTGGGGTTTCTTTTAAGTGCGGTTCATGGTCAGGGAACCCGGATGTGTCACGTGAGAGACACGTGGTGTAGTGAGAGGTTCCGGAAGGTTCGATGGGACATACGCACGTTTTCCTCAAAAGATTCTTGATTGGATACAGCAGATGCTAGCCGATTCAAACCATGGGCTAACTTGTGCTTTGTGTTGTGATTTCTTTGTGCGACTTGACCTCCCGTGTGTAACATCATAAGGGTGACGCGTGGGCTTCTGGGTTCCCTCCTTCAAACGAGTAAAGCACATCGCCCATGTATTCTATTACATTTGTTATTAAAGAATATTTAGTGTCATAGTCTCTCTCTCTCTGTATAGAGAAATATATCTCTGCCTGCTTTCCTCCCCCTTTAACTGCGTTCGGCGCCTCTGTACAAACACTTGAGGTGGTTTGTGATCAAATGAAAGCTTTTTGGTGGGAGAGTTTTAATCTGTTTGGATGAAGCAACCAGAAAGGTTCTTGATAAATGAGCAGAGTATAAGGCTATTTCTATTGCCTGTCAGGTGCGAATTCCCCTTCACTTCATCTTACACAGAAGAGCGTAGGACCTTTATTTTTTGTCTTTTTCGTTTCGTTTTGTTCTTTTTTCCCCAAAGGAGTAGTGACTGTGAGCTCCATAATGGCCAACATGAGATGCGTGGGTTTAGGTGGGAAAGATTAATGCTCAGGTGTGACTTGAGTAAAAAGGAAGCGAAAAAATGGTGGGGGGGGGGTCGGATAAAATTTGAAGAACAAAGAGAGAAGAGGGGGGGGAGGGACAGAAATAGGCGAGACAACAGCAAACTCGAAGATCCAGGTTTAATAGTTTTAAAAATAATCTATATACATTTCAACTTCTCTATCCATCTTCCCAGTTAAACCCTTGCAAGATGAAAAAATCTGCTTTTAAGTGAAGTTATAACACGTGGGTAAAGTGTACTCTCAAGGCCGTGATTTGTTAAAGCGGCCATTGTGCGCGGGGTGGGTTCGGTCAATTTGGGCAGGGGATGGAAATTGGAAGAGGCTAAGTTATTGGTGTTTTATCCCGAGCCAGCAACTAAGGCTATATCACGGCAAGGCAGCCAGCTATGTAAGCAGATGCCATATGCAGAAAATAAACAGCGTGCCCGAGACGAGATCTGAACCCAGGACAACCAAGCTTCACTGTATTGGTGACAGACGCTACATGGGTACTGGAAAGTCATGTTGAGAAGGAGTTGGGGTAGGTGAGAGAGTGTCCTGAGGTTGGTAAAAATAAATAGCAAACCTGCAGAGGGTATAAAAAAATTGTTTTCGAAGTGTAAAAAAAAACGTCTAACGCACACCCTAAAAAGCACGTGCGCAGGCATTCCGCGTTGTCACGTGACATCAGCTCAAACAGATCAAGTGCACGCCTTTCTTGACGTCAACACAATTGTTGTCCGCGATCTCGCGCCGATTTTTCACCTGCCGTGTGGTGGCGCTGTAAGCAAATGCACGGCGTGTGCCACAAAAATAAATAAATAAATAAAATAAAAAAAACCTGCGGAGAAATGATAGAGGTTAGTTATCGGGAATGCGAAAAATGCTGACTCTTGTCTTGCTGTGCGAGGGTTACACAGGTCGACTATTTCTGGGCTGCCTGACGGTGAAGAGAATTTGTCAACGTGCATGGAAGGTAGAAGGAGGGTCAGGTTCGTATGCAGCAGAGTGAGCGAGCGATCAAGAGAGAGGAAGAGACTTGTAAACGTAATTTCCTTTCTCTTCACTTTTCCTGTCGTCCGTTTTTTTTTAATAAACAGATAGCAGTGTTAAGTTCCATTTCTCTGGACCAACTTTCTACAAACAAATATTCTTTTTATAGAAGCCATAAAATATCCTTACAGAGGTTTTGCATGAAACCAATACCAAACCAGCTGCAAGTATTTTCTGGATGATATTTTCTGAGATTTGATAAGAAGACTTTATTGACCACGGAACCACTGACCATGTCAAGGGTCAATCCATATGAGCAAGTGCATGGAACTTTACAAATAATATTAATTATAACAACAAAAATAAAAAGTTATGATGGGGAGAAATTGAAGAAACCAGCCAAGACGACAGGAAAGAAAAAAAGGGGATAATGCATGGAATGGGGAAAAAAGTGTGGTGCTATCTGATTAACAACTGAGTGAATACAGTACTCCGCTGTCCAACAAGTCTATGACATTTAAGTAAATGCATAAATGTGAACAAAGGAAATCCTGGAAAGCGAAGAACACGGAGGACCAGATTTGCCTTTGCTGTCTGCCGACAAATTTTACCGTCAAAGATTTCGAGTTTAGACCTGCAATTGTTTGTCATCGAATAAGTCATTAGAAAGAAGAGATCAAGAATGCTGAGGATAACTGTAATACGGGGAAAAAATAAATTGAATTGAAAAAAAAGAAAGAAGGGTGACTAAATAATGCCTGCGTAAAAATGTTACTGAAAAAAAATGCTGAGGATAAGCCTCTGCAGGTTACACAAGCTGTAGACAGTTTTGCTGCCTCTGGTCGTCAAGAAGTTTAGCCACATATCACAGGTTTCATCTCGCTGTCCACGTGCACAAACAATAAACTGGGCTGAGATGAAAATGGCGTCTTCGAAAAAAGGACGGTTAGTCAACGGATCAGCTGAAGTTGTGGAAGTGACACGAAACGTCACAATCAAGAAACACAGTCTAACACATCGATAGGATCATTACAGGTCAAACAATGGACTCCACAATTAAAACTAACATAAATAACAAAATCCAAAGAAATCCAAAGAGCAAGTCCCCTCAAACCAGTAAGGCAAAGGGACATCACTCTGCTAGTGAAGGCACATCACTCAAACGATTTTCTCTTCATTTTTTTGTTTGTTTGCACTCAAGTAGACCTTTAACTTGCCAACATCGAAAAAACTTTTAATTTGGCATTCATGATTCATTGAGGATAGATCATAAAGCTTTGCATCACTATCATAACAACGCCCACCATGGCCAGCACGACCAAAACTGCAACTACTACCACTCCAACGTCGCCTCCTCACATTTAACGTCTCAGAAGGAGCACCAGCATCACTGTCTACATCAACTTTTCCATTGATGGCAAAATATTTGTCCTCATAAAAAGTGGACAGAGTGTGTAGAACGCTCCTCCTATCCTCTCCAGTTAAGATATATCGTCTTCCAGCCGCGAAGATGCGAAGAATTGTAAGCTGCGGTTAGCTCCCTTTCACATTTATTAGGCTACAGAATCTTGGATACAAGCTCGAGGAGGCTGTTAATTGACTCCACTTCTTCCGCGACACAAAAGAGGGGGAATGTGTAAATTAAAGGCATATTATGGTATCGGTCTTCAGGCAATGTTTAGCGCCCGTTTATCCTGAGTATCTTCTGCATATCATGGCAATGTTTAGCGAAAGGCTCTTTTTTTTCGTCCTCCTGTCCTTTCTTACTAAACCGACAGCAGAGATGATGATGATGATGATGATGATGATGAGGAGGAGGAGGAGGAGGTCTTCATAAGCAGGTCCCGTCTCAGTAGCTCCCCACCTTGCAGATTTTACTCGCATTCTTCCCGAGTGCACCCTACAGTGATGAACACGTGGTCTTGAAACGAGTTTCATGTAACCGAGAGCAGAACACGGCCAATCCCGCCACCCGAATCTCTCTTCCTGCAACCAGTTTGTGGCCTCTTGTTCGTGGCCTTCACCAGGGTCGGTGTCTTTGATGGCTTCTTTCCTTGTCCCGCAGTACGCCTGGCTTAATTTGACACAGCAGCTCTTTCAAATCTGTCGCCGAAATCATTGTCGGCAAGAAACCCCTCCCATCCACCCACCCACCCCGAGCCAGACGCTCTTCCGACCACCCACCCACCCCCACCCACGCATTGTCTTCTGCGCCGCCTGCTGGCAAACAGGATCTTTGAAAATGGCGCGATAATGGAGCTCTGTGTGTCGGAAAATAGCAATGACAATGCATTCTGGAAAGTTCCATAACCACGGTACCATAATTCCGTCCTGCTTTGCCCTGCAGCACTTTTGCTTCTTATTCCATTTGTATTGGTTTCATTGCGGAGAATGCTTTGAAGATTTTGAAGAGATTAACTGTCCTTACCAGCAGGAAGTCATGGAATTCCATCACTCCCAGTTCCGCTACGGGGGCCGGAATTGCCCACAAAGACCACTTCGGTTGCTAGGCAGCCATGGAAAATCCCAGCAGCAGTCGCTGGTCACTTTCACACTTTCATTCATGTCTTCATCAAGGGACTTTTAGAATAGCCATTTTTTTTCGTTTTTAACTCGTGCTGTCCTATTTGTCTTTCAAGACATTTTTCGTTGCGTTTTCCATCCTTTTCCTGTCTCCCAGTCTTGCTACTTACTCATATGCCATCTACTTAAATGTCTGCAGGAGCAAAAGAACGAAGGGCATATACCTTCATATCCGTTCTTCACTAAAACGTGGCTACCTACCTCGTATGCACATAATACTACTGTAAGGACAATGACAAAAGACT
This sequence comes from Marisa cornuarietis, assembly GCA_004794655.1. NCBI lineage: Eukaryota > Metazoa > Mollusca > Gastropoda > Architaenioglossa > Ampullariidae > Marisa > Marisa cornuarietis. The sequence goes on along the minus strand of SMMW01000153.1, from coordinate 2,219,408 downwards.
AACCAAAAGAAATAAAACAACCAAATTAAGTAAAAGGCATAAAGCCCACACTTTAAACTGTAAACAAATCAAATAAAAAACACACAACATAAAATAACTAACAAAACATTAAAAAAACACATAAAAGACAGTAAACAAAATATAACACAAAACACACACACACACACACACACACACACACTAAACTCTTAAGCAAAGAAAATTAAAAATACAACACGAAACACAAAAAAAAATAAAACACTAAAAACATAAAAAAGACATCAAAGAAAATACAACATAAAACACTACACAAAACACAAAAGACAAGAACACTAGCTTGTCCATACAAACATGTTGCAATTCTGCGTTGTAACTATTTTATTACCATCACCAACAGTGTCACTGACTTTTTTTGTATTGATGAAATAAATATTTCACTAAAAATATGTTAGTTAGCAAAGGGAGGGAGAGAGATTTAATATTCTCGCACATTCTAGGGAGACTGTCAAGACAGGTCCAAGCAGGTGATTGTCCATAAAAATGAGCATCCCAGAGGACCGATTGTAAAAAGACCAGATTCCAATCTGAGAAAAATCGTTGGGCCTCTCACGCAAACATGTTGCCAGAGATAACATTGCTGTTTTATAACCTATTGTTCACAATTATTTTTTTCCTAGTATTGCTCTAGTCTCACTTTCATCAGCGGTATGAAAGAAGAAGACATGCAATGCTGTGTTTAGACATCGCCGATAGGAAAGTGAACCGAGAAGCGGCGAGATAGACAAACAACAAAGAGTATAAGACAAATCAAACGACTAAGAAAGAGGTTAGAAGAAGAGAAAACAGAAGAATATTTTCAATGAAGACTTAAACAATCAGAGAAAAATTAATGTACAAAGAGGAGACTGTCAGCTCAAGCCCCGCCAATTCATTTTTAAATTCAAACCAGTCTCAAAATGACTGAGCTGTTGCATATTTTTTCTGAAATTTTTTGTTTTTCGTTAATTTTTTTAAATTCTTTTATTTGTTAAAACAAGGCTTTTGACGAAGACAGATAAGGAAATCAGAGCATTCAGGCCTTTTTTCATTCTTAATAACATTTTATTCTTCTTTTTTCTTTCAGCGGGACCCAGCAGGAGTTAAGTGAGAGAGGGTCCAACTTACTTCTCACACTTTCCTTGTCAAGTGTTTCCATTTTAGCTACAGTTCGGTGTCAGCCACATCTTCTTTGAGTGAAGAAACATTTTACATGCCATTTATCAAACTATTTATGAACCCCTAGTGCGAGGTTCCAGGGGGACCTGACATTTAAGCGTTTTTAAACTGCCTCGCTTAAAGTTAATGATGGAGTGGTCAAATTTGCAACTCAAGAAAATTTCTTTTCTGAAAGAATTGTCGATGTTCAAGAGTTTATTCTTCAATAATGAGAAAAAGTTGAGTATTGTCTATTTTAAAAGTGGCGTCTTACAATTTTCAAAAAAACATTTTATCCCCTTTTCCAACGTTCATTCGAAAAAAGTTATTCATCCATAAAGTCTCTTGCTTCTTGTTCCTTCCAGAACACTGACGGATGAATTATAAAAGCGAGTTCAAGAAATGTTGCAACAAGCAATAATGACCGCGATCATATAAATTAGTTATTTTAATAAAAAAATTAGACATCTGCAATATTAAGACGAAATATAAAGAGGCTTTCAATATTAGGAGAGAATGAATACAACTGCAAGATAAAGAGACTTGCAATATTAAAAGACCTGTGACAGTATGGAGACATTTGTATTGGATTCTTACAATCTAAGAGGTCAAAGATCATGAAATATTTTGTTTTACGCATCTGTTCATGCTCGTGTTCAGACATATGTTTCCCGTTGCGAACATAATAAAAACGGATTAAGAAAATGTTTGTTCCTAATTGCACAGAAAACAACCAGTGACTAAACTTATTGCATGTTTCAAGCTGCGCAGCAAATAAATACAGAAAAAAACCCAGCTCGCATGTTGCCAGCTCCACAACAAGGAAGAAAAAGGTTTTATTTCATTTCCAGTCAAGCTCTGTGTCCGCAAACCACACCAAGCAGACTGTGAAGGGGTGGGTGGGTGGGGTGGGTGGGATGAAGATGGCGGCTCGCACTGTAAGACAACCTGACTATAATTAGAAACCATTAACGATGCGCACCGTCATGGCAAATTTCACCAAAGACGCCTTCTCAAGCAAAACATCACCTGTTTATTCCTTTTCCTGTCGTTTTTAGTGACTATAGATTATATCAGCAGCAGATCCGCTCTCTGCTAATTAAGGTGATAATGTAAATAACATGCAAAACACGGACTGGGTGAAGCTGGTGGCGAGGCGAGATGGCACAGCAGGCATGTTGTAATGACTGGATGCTAGAGAAAACAATACAGCAAACAATTCGACTTGTTACTGAGAGGGGAGATAACAGGTCTAAGTACAGGACTTGATTCACTGAAAAAGTGTTGAGAAGGGTTTGTGTTCGAGTACAAGTGGAGAACTGTATTTCGTTTGTGTCCGTGTGTGTGTGTGCTTGGGAGTGAGAAAGAGAGAGGGAGGAGGGAGTGTGTGTGTGTGTGTGTGTGAGAGAGAGTGTGTGTGAGAGAGAGAGAGAGAGTGTGTGTGTGTGTGTGTTATGAGAATGATTGTGAGAGAGATTTATGAGATATGTAGAAACTCATTTGCCTGAAAGTCAGTTGTGTTTATGTTAAAGTTCCTCATGTTCATCACTTCCGCTGCATGGAGCTAATATGCTAACATAACTTTGTAAAAGAAGGTAAAAAAAATACTTGCCAGCAGCATAATAGTGCACTACAATAAAGGACTCGCACAAAAGACTTCCTCCACACCCCCCCCCCCCGCATTTGCATCCGACCCTTAGAAAGTGAAGAGCGACCCGCAGACAGAGGATTCTGGCAATTCCTGAAAGAAGAGATGAAGATTCAGTGAGATGTTCGTTAATGGCCAGATAACCCAGTTTTTCTGTCTGGGTAAGCATTTGAATATCTCGGACAATTCTCCTCTGTCAATTTACACTGTTGCTGTAGATGATCCCACCCCTTTAGCCTTCTGTACAGTTCGTCGAACTCAATGAAATGCCGCTTCAGTCAGAATTTTTTTTTTTTACCCTGAAGTTAGAGATACAAGAGAGGAAATAGGAGGAGATTGGAAGGAGGTGGTTGAGGAGAAAGGGAGTAAGGAGGTGAGCTGTAAAAAAGACAAAAAAAGATAGACAGGTGGATAGATTGGGTTGGTAAAGATTTTACTCACACTTAATCGGTGCAGAGCTTAAATGACCAACACCTCTCTACAAAAAAAAAAAAATCGTTCTGTTCCTCCATTTACTCTCATGATCATGTTCAGGCAGGTGGCTTGTCAGCAACTTTCGCAAAAAAAACCCCTCTTTCAAAGAAAAATTACTCACATTGGAAGTGCGTCTGCTCACCCCCGCCACCAGGATTGGCCAGACTTTTTAATGTGGAAAAAGTCAAGTGCTTCCGTTCAACATATTGACACTCCAGCTGCCACGTACAGACTAATCTTCCCAACCCCAGCATGTGGTCTCTTTTTTTCCAGGCTGCATTCCAGATAGCTTAGAATCAAATTTGAGATTTGGAGCAGGAGAACTTAGCAAGTTTCAAGCACAAACACAGATGATATTTGACCTTGCTATAACTCATTTGCTCACAGAGAGAGAGAGAGAGAGGGAGAGACCTAGGAAAGAAAGAAAAGAATGTAGAGAAAGGGCAAGGAGAGAGCGAGAATACCTGATCGCGCTAGAAAATTTAAAAAAATACTTCAATAATTATTGTCTTTTTTGAAGCTTTATAATCTAATACAATTCGCTCTTTTGCCAGAGAGATCATATTACGAGGTATGTGACCTCTGACCGCTGTAACGTTTGCTGCTGGACCACTTGCTGCCAGATTCTAGTCATGTGACGAGCATTGGAGTCTGTGGGCGAAAAGTGTGAGAACACCAACGCCGGAAAGTCTTCTAAATTTAACCTTTTCATCTCCTTTGTCGTCGTCGTCTTCAGCAAATTAGTTGCTTCCTGTCTTCCAGCAGAGTGATGTTGGATGTCGTCATTAGCAACGGGATCACGTGGGCCAATCAATAGTTGCCTACACCGCATTGTGTTCAATCCCCATCTGCACAATACACTGTCGGCAAGTATTCTACCCTTGATTTCGCATCGATCCGTCCATCCGGGCATTCACTTCATGGAAACTCGGCGCGAATGGACTCGCTGTTCAGCTGTCAAAATCAATTTAAACTGTCTTGATTTCCTTTATAATGTCTGGAGGCTTCGGCCAAGCAAATTAAGTTGCACAAGCCAGAAGAGTGTGTGTGTGTGTGTGTGTGTGTGTGTGTGTGTGTGTGTGTGTGTGTGTGTGTGTGTGTGTGATTGCTGAGTGTCCATGATCTTGCAACTGGTTCAGGTCTAGGGTTAGAGAAACACTCCGCAGGCTTGTATGTCCATGTGATGAATGTCAACTTACAAGTACGAAGCAAAGAGCCCTAGCAATTTTTTTTAATTGGTGTTTTACGCCGAGCCAGCAACTAAGGCTATATCACGGCAAGGCAGCCAGCCCTGTAAACAGATGCCACATGCAGAGAAAGAACAGCGTGCCCGAGACGAGAACTGAACCCATGACAGCCAACCCTCACTGTATTGGTGACAGGAGTTAAAAGAGTCCCAGCAAGACATACAAGCTGAGGATGCAGTGAACACCAGAAGGACTATTACCAACGACTTTTATTTCTCATAAAGGTCTCAAGTACTGCACATCATTTTCAGCATTTTTAGAGACTTCCAAGAAGTGTTTTGGTAGTAAACAATCGTTTCCGCGGGAAAATGAGCTCTTCAGCATTTTCCCCTACTCTTCCCCCAGACCACCCCTACTCTTCCGCCACAATATAACACTCTACCCTTATTTGCCTGGCACTTGTGCAAAAACCGCGATGATTTCAGACATACTAACAAGGTGTTTTTATTGTTCAACTATTCAGTTAGTGTTCTAAGCCTCACTAAGTTTTCTGGGACCAGTTGCACAACTTTTAGGCGTTAAATATATTTGGGTAATCAACTTTACAGAACCGCAGTGCAAAACACAATTTTAGAACTTTTTAAAACTAAGATTGTTTTTAAGAAGATAAAAGTGTTAAAGCCAGACTTTCGTTCCTGTGAGAACTATTTTTCGTACGTGATTGTGTAATGCGTCTAAATGGCATAGGGACGAGTTTTGAAAAAAGTGTTTTAAAATTTTATGAAGAACAGTTTTTTTTAAAGTTTTAAATGTGCCACTAGCCCCTGAGCTCTGTCTATGGCATGGAAGAAATACAACTTTCTTGAGCTCTATTGAAAACAAGTTTTGTCGATCGGTATTGTAAATAATCAGAGCACAGGAGCTCTGTTAACGGTTCTTCTAACTAGTCAGAACATAAGAGCTTTGTCGAGAGATGTCTTAGGTACTCAGAACCCTTTCCTATCTCTGTTGGTCCCGCCTACTGAGAACATTGCAACGTACTTAGAAAACTCCATTAGCCCTGTCGGGTATTTCGGGTATTGCTTACGTAGTGACAACCCTCGTCGAAGGAAGTTTTAATTAAAACTAATTAAAACGCTGAGCTCTGTCGAGGGGTGTTGTAGCCAGCGGCATTGTGAGCTCAGTGAAGAGTTTTTTGATAACAGAGGCAGATAACATAGTATAGTTGTATAGACGTTCAAGTGTTATAAGTATAGAAACGTGTACAAGTTTTCAGGTGGCTTGTTGTTTTCTTAAAATAGTACTTTAAAGTTTATGGTAACAATAAAATAATTGAGCGCTAGTACAGATTTTTTTGCTGTTTATTAAGATAACCAAGGTAAAAAAAAGACCTGCTGTTGGTGACTTTGTAATTTTTATAGTAATACTGAACGCTTGGAACAGTCCGTAGATGACAGTCCATACCATTACCATACACTTGATTAACATACCCATTAAGAACACTTCATGCACATCTTCTATGAGCAGCTGGTATTCTTTTGCCCAGGACCTCGGGAAGGACTTCTTTTTTCTGGGGTTCAAACACCCTGGACAATCAAGTTTGTGAACTTGTGGACTACCTCCCTACCCTTCCCTCTCCCGCGCAATCTTCCGTGCGAATCGTCGACGAGTGAAGATCGTCTGCGATTCCTTCGCCCGGAGGAAACCTCAGCTGCTGCTGAAGCAAAGGGAGGGGCAGATGGCGCACCCAGGCGCTGCACGTTGCGCTGAGTTTAAGCGACTTTGACTGCGGGCTCAGTTAGTGAATTAGGCGCCGCCCGAGTCGTCGGCTGCCTCATTAACGATGTCCGAAGATCCCTGATTTCCTGATTGGATGCAGACGTTGAAATTGACAGTCGTCTTTGGCCAGGAAGATGGGTCCGCAAGAGTCAACATCTATTTAGACAAATCTCTTTACCAATCACTCTCTCCTTATCTTTCCCTCTCTGTTTCTTTCTTTCTTTCTTTCTTTCTTTCTTTCTTTCTTTCTTTCTTTCTTTCTTTCTTTCTTTCTTTCTTTCTTTCCACACATATATATAAACGCAAACATATACACACGCACACACACTTACACTCATACACATGCACGCGCAAGAATATTCTTAGACATACGAACGCGTGCACACACTCACATGAAGGCACACACACACACACACACACACACACACACACACACACACACACACACACACACACACACACACACACACACACACACACATATATATAAATATATGTATCGTTCTCCACCGTTAAATGTGAATCAGCAATTGCATTGTCCGAAATGAATATGTGGAAACTTATTCAGAAAGCCACATGTCACGATGTCAACATCGACGATGATGGTGAAGAAAATTAACAGATGCGTTGGAGTGGGGGTGGACAGAATTAAAACATAAACTGACTAATCGTTTCACTTTATATGGCACGGATTCATGCCATTTTGGTAAAATGGATTGAGAATCTTTCCCTTCATTACAACTCCTTGCCCCTTTCACACAGCAGAACAACAACAACAAAAAAAGCGAAGGTTGACCTTTGACTCACTTTATTCAACGCACAGACCTCCGTGACAAAGACAATTCCGAGCACGCATGTGCAATGGCTGAGCGGATTCACTAAGGCATTAATTTATTAATAGCAAGACAGAAAGAAGGCAAAGGCGCTGCAGACCTGATGAACATGCAAAGTTGTGCGTGAATGCACGCATACACGGGCTTAAAAACAACTTAAAGGGAAAAGCAAGTCAAACGGTAAGTTGGGGTACGGTGATGGATACTGATGATCTAAATCATGTCCAATCAAAATGTCAGGCTGCAAAATTTACAGGGACACAAACAGGCCGAGTGTGGTCAATGGATTTGTTTGTGTGAGATTTATTCAGTTTTGCGATGGCTTTCTTCTACTTATCACTCAGCAGAGATCGTTGGCTCGACAATGGAGGGACGATTGTCACATAAAAGAGCGCAGTAGCTACATTCAAACTGTTATTGTTTGTAACGGTAGTATTTGTCACGCCAGTATTTCTCAGTTTGTTCAACTTTATATCACTATAATCTTTTTTTTTTTAATCATCGCACCATCTTCAAATCCGGGATGCCAGCGTTTTCATAACATCCAATCAGGAGACTGGCAGTTAGTTCTTGCGCGCGAAGGTTCAAGCATCTCACTCGACAACACAACATGGCGGCCATACAACCTCCTAACACCTGTCCTTTAGGCTCGATTGCACATAAACGATGATTTAATTGGAGATGATTCATTATCTTTCATTTTAGCCCAACTTACCGTTTGACTTGCTTCTCCGTTTAAGTTTTGCTTGCACTTGAAAGGCGCTTCGTGGTTTTTGAGAAAGTGCACGCACGAGACACACAGACTTGGTTTGCGTGTGTTATTTAGGGTGAGGAGGACACAACAACCTTGTATAAATCCCTCGAGATTTCAACTCAAGCACACTGTGAAGAGAAGAGAATTAGAATCACCTTTTCTTTTCAACTCCAAGCTGCTAATTTATTTTACAAAAACATTTAGAAACAAACGATAATAATTATTAAACATTGGCACCACTTACGAGGAGAATCCCGAAGTTGGACATTTAATTTTCCTCAAAAACTTGTGTGGGGAGCGAGCGAGAATGGAGAGCACTTCGGGTACCTTAATAGCATTTACTTGATGAACAGATTAATTGAAGAAGTGTTGTATCACTTGATGTTATAAAATATTCCCTGATGTTACACATAAAGTTCTGAAGCTGACGATTAGGAAAGCGAGCGATAAGGTAGTGCAATAAAGAAGAATGAAAAAGCAGAAACAGACAAGGAAAAAGAGGAATGAAAATACAAAAGGAGAAGGAGGAGAAAGAAGTAGAAGGAAAAGGAAGAAGAGAAAAGGGAAAGAGAAGAAGGAAGAAGAGGGATGAAAGAAGTGTTAACAAGAAAGAAAAGCATGGAAAAATAGAAGAAAAAGAAGGAGGACGGAGAAGTAGAAGTATGAGATAAAAGAGAAGGAAATAAAGGGAGGAGGATGGAAAATGAAAGGAGGAGAAAGGGGAGGAAGGAGAAGTAGAAGAAAGAAGAGCAAGCGAAGAAGGAGGGAGAGAAGAGTAACGAGCAGGAGCTAGAGGAAGAAACTGAAAACTAGAGAAAGGAATAGGGAGAGGAGGAGGAGGAGGAGGAGGTTGAAAGAACAACTGGAAGAAAAAGGCTGGAAAGGCTGTCAGGCATGAAGACAGCGGACCTTTGCCACCACTATGCCATGCACTGGCGGCTGATAAGACCTTTTAATCCCAGTCTTTGTCCGTATCTTTAACCGCCATCACTTAGCATCAAAGGTCAGACCAGTGGCCGACCTTTTTATTCGCTTCATCTCGTAAGGTCAAAGTTCGTTGCGAAGTTTCTCTCGATATACACTAACACTAATGGTCCAGTTGGTTCGGCTGCTCCAGGTATGCGAAGAGCCATGCAAACACTGAAAACCCGATTAAACACAAGAAAATGTATAAATATTACAACAGCAAAAAATACGACCACTCTGTCCTTAATGGCGGGCTAGAGAGTGTTCGGGAACTTTTTGTAAAAAAAGGTAATTTGATTTTTATTTAACGTGGTGAGCATGGCGTTGGCTAAGAAAAAGCACTCCAAACATTCTCCTCTTCTTCCATCATCATCATCATCATCATCATCATCATCATCATCATCATCATCATCATCATCATCATCATCATCATCATCTCCTTGTACCTCCTTCAACTCCACTTGAACCCAGCTCGTGTCAGACAGCATCGCGACATCTGACAAAAGTCAGAAAATCGAAAAAAAGAGAATCTAACAAAAAAAAAAAATAATTAAGAAAATGAAATTGAGTGTAGTGTAGAGAGCTACACCTGTCACAGTGAGTCAAACCACCCACTCATCATCGCTTGAGAAAAAAAGTATGTCGTTAAGCTGCTGTCAGGATTCCTAAGCGAGCTAATTGAATACACGCTTATTGGTTACAAAGATACATTGAATACACGTGTGTTTGTAACAAAGTCAATCTCTAAAGCCTAAAGGATGATTTTAACCGGGTAAATATCGGGAAATATTCGACCATGGTTGGTAAAGTTGTGTGTTGCGGCAACAGGAAAAAAAAGATTGGTTCGAGTGTGAACATTTGGGGTTTAGAAACTTTGGTCGACAATGTGAAGTGCAAACATCTTGGCCCAGTTCTTGGCCAAACTTGCCATCAGACCGAATTGACTTCATGTCAAGGCCGCTAAACTCGCAACAATAATGATGCTACTGTTGTTGTTTATCACTGTGGAGTTTTACAGACTAATGGTAGCAATACCCAAGCCTGAAGTGCTCGCTCAACCTCAATTACAAATCTACAAGAAACGGCGCTGAGAAAAAAATTCTGTAATCCATTTTGTCTTGAATAGATGGTAGAGAGCGTAAAAAAGTAATGGCAAAGAATGTGCATTGGAAGATTTTGAGGGAAGAACTTTTTTCCCCAACATTGACTATGAATCTTTCGTCTGATGAATCGTTCTGATCTTTTCACGCCAGAATGATTTTAAAAGACAAAGAGATTTTATTATAATTTATTTTTTTGAATGGAGCAGGGTTAGCAAATGTAAACACTAGCAGACGACAGAAGACAACACTCGATGGATGGACCCTACAGTACCTACAGATCCTCGCCTTACACTGAAAGCCATCGTTTCCTTGACAACATGTCTCGTTTTAAACGTTTCCGCCGACAGAGGTGTGACAAACTACCCACAAGCCGATTAAAGTGTGAGACAGTAGGACTTTTGGATGCTTGATACTATTGCAGAGTACCCGGTTAAGAAGACCCTTCGTTCGGGAAAAGTCTTCAGTCCTCACCAGCAAGCATACAGACTAAAAGAACTTACTAATCAACCGACACAATGTCAATTGTAATAAGAGATTTCCTCCCATTTTTGTAGATTTTTTTGCTTTTTTAAACTTGTCTCCAATAAACATCACCTGATGCTTTAACTTAAGTAAAACTGTTGTGTGGAGACAGATGACCACCGTATCCTGTTGTATGACTAACTCTTTCCCGTCAGTCTTCCTGGCAGAGGAAAACATTAGCCATCAAAAGAAAGAAGAATAAGAAAGAAGGGAGTGTAAGAAGAAGGAAGATTATTTCGAGACAAACGGGACTGCAAGAGTCTGGCACTGTCCTTGACCCGAGTGGTCTGCCGCCGATAAGGCCAACCGCGCGCACGAGGAGCTATCGCGGATCCTAAGACCGTCTGCGGTGTATCTCTGTTATCTAGCACGGGTGTGCGAAGACACCCCGAGGTTCTCCGGAACAGCGAGAACCATGATCATCGTCTGCTTCAGTAAAGCCTTCGAGGATGAAGGAGGGAAAAAAGGATAAAAAATATCTCTGAGGAAAGCGAGGATATAGAAATGTTATGAATCGAGATGAGAAGCCTTGACGATGAAAGATTCGACTTGGTCCTTTTGTCGGTTGGTTTGTCTGTCCGGTGGACTGTCTGTTATCACATTTACTAGCCGTTACATCCATCTGTCAGCCATTTAATGCACTTAATGTCCTTTTGTTCTGCTCAAGGTCTTTTTTCTTACCTGTGTTTATATCAACTTGAGGAGTCAAGTTTTGAATACTTGCGTGTGTGTCTTCCTTACGACTTCATGACTGCGGGATTGCGTGCACGTCCGCGTGGATGAAAGTGTGTGTGTGTGTGTGTGTGTGTGCGTGCGTGCGCGTGTGTGTGTGTGTGTGTGCGTGTGTGTGTGTGTGTGTGCGTGCGAGCGTAGGATGTTTTAGTGTTTATTTTAATTTCTCTCCCTGGCGGGCTAGTAGGGGCAAAGAAAACATTAGACAGGTCACATCACAGGAAAACGACCGGCTTCCGGTGCTATCTTTCTCTCTCCACGCAATAATGTCTGGAAACGATGTCCTAGAAGACTGTGCTGAGAAAATAATTTGATAAAAGCTAGGGGGAGAGAAAGATAGGTAAGAAAGGTGTGAATGGATTGACGAAAGATACTGAACTAGAGAGAGAGAGAGAGAAGGTGGGAGGTAACAGAGGGGGAGAGAACTTGGTGGAGGATGAGAAGAACATTTGATCTTTCGTATCCATCCCCCCCAGCCACCATTAAAACTGTCTGGTCTGAGCTCTTTTGGAAACAAAAACCTGAGCAGACGAGGTCGTTGCCTGACGATTGTTGCCAAAGCAGTAGAAAAACAAGTGTAATGTCGTCAGAAAAAAAACTTAAGCTGCGACAATTGATTTACTCTCCACAGAAAAAATGCACTAAAAACACTTACGAAGACAAAATTATACTCATGACGATTGATGATAATTGATGCTGATGATAAATAATGATGATGATGATGATGATGAGGAGGAGGAGGAGGAAGAGAAGGAGGATAATAATGATGATGGTCAATGATAGTCGTCGATGATGATGATGCATATCAAGCAGAGAAAACAAGAAATAAAGAAATTTTGTAGGAACACAACGAGTGCTGCTGATTCCTTTTCAGACAACACTGGGTGTGCAAGACCTCTTTGATGGACATTAAGCTCTTGCTCGTCGCACGCAGGGGCCGGACGAGGTGGGCTGGGGGGAGGCACCAGAAGATTGGACATGCCTCAACCTAATTTCCGTACCAACAGATCATCAAGTAACGAGCTGTGAATCCAAGAGACGCGAGCTAGATTTAGTGTATGCAAATTCGAAGAAATTAGTTTGAGTAAACTCGGGGCTTTTCGCCGAGGGCAATTTGTCCTGGCTCCGCTCCCGTTATGCAAAACTCTTCTTTTGGCTAAGCTCCAGTCTTTGAGATTTGTTTTCCCTTTTTTTTCAGTGTTCTTCGCGCAAGATAGAAACTTTAGTTTGTTGCAAGACTAGATGCTCCTCTGTATTATTCTTTTAGTTTATATTCTATTGTCACCGCTGTTCTTATTCATTGTTAATGATATTATTCTTCAGTTCATTCTTACTCTTGATTATGTTACTATTAATGCTCTTACCCTTACTGGAAAAAAAAGAACAAAAGCTTATTTCTAACGACCTCACAAAAGTAGGTTCGTTGCAATGGCAACACTTCATTAGCATAAGTACAAAGCCTACGCATCGGTTGCCTCCAATAATGTCAATCCGTGTGTGGTTTTCCATAAAGATTCATAATGACAAACAATCAACAGTTTGTGAGAAACTAATGACAGCGGGATTTTTTTTTTATTAACCTTGCAGACACGCTTAGTGCTTGTGTGAAGTATCGGAGGTTTGGTTTCAAATGCTCCAATCCGTCGAGAACAAAATATTTTACACCCTTGGGCTCCTCTCAATGTTTAGCCTCATGAGCAGTCTCGTCGAAATGTAGCCCTCGAAATCTCCAAAGATTAGCCCCCAAAGCTCGACCAACTCATCAACTGAATTAAAAACTTCTGTTTGCTGTCGGTTGTAAGAGAGGGGGGATGTCTTGCCCAGGAGGGCCGGGGGAATGCGTCGCCCCACTAACCTTGGGTGTAAAACACTGACTGTAAAGTTGATCCCTCTAAGCCTTTTCTTCCACTATTAGCTCGCAAAGCCACCCTTCATTGTGTAGAGACTCCCTGCTAATTCTAAAATCTGGCTCCAAAGAGCAGGTTGAAGGATAGTTCAAATTTCTGTATTCAAACTGCAGAACCTCTCGCCCCAAGAGTCTTGTCATTGGAGACCTGTATGAAACTCACAGGAAACCTCCTAGAACTCCACACCAAGTCTGAAACCCAGTAGCTGCTGATGTGACAGTCAGTGTATTCTTACCCTCCACCCAACCTGTACCTGTCTGGCAATCGACTGGATGAGAAGGGGAAGAGGGTAGGGGGACTGGAAGGAGGCAGCACCTGGCAAGTTATCCTCTAGACCTTTGATGTGACATTAATTGATCGATGGTAAGCAGGAAGTTGTAAATATAATTAAACTTCTATACAGTTTTGTCATTTCCTCTTCTGTTCACAACCACTTCCTAACTTCTCGTTAGTCGTTTTTCTGTATCTCACCTGTAAATAGTCTGCAATGTCCTCTTGTCTCTGCCAATGAAGGTCGGCACAGTCTGGGGAATCAGGATGACCGAGGTGATGAGGTCACCGATGCACTAATGCCAGTCGAAATAATTTGTCTGTGGTCAAGGCTGAAACAGGTCAACATCTTGTTTGCTGTAGCAAAGAACTGAAGGCGGTGTCTACTATGGTGACACAGTCCTACACCTGGGTGGCATCACTCTCCCTGAAAAACCAACACCACGTTGGCCCCTTAGCATCACTCATTTTTAGAGAAAGAAAGAAAAAAAGGAAATAAAGAAAGAAATTACAAGAAAGAAAGAAAGAAGAGAATAACAAAAGAATTAAAAGAAAGAAAGAAAGAAAGAAAGAAAAAAGAGAATAACAAAAGAATTAAAAAAAGAGAAAAGGAAAGAAAGAAACAAAGAAAAAAACAAAGAAAGAAAGACGAAACAAAACAATCCAACTAAATAAAAAAGACAATGAACGAATGATTGAATAAACTAAAGAAAGAAAGAAAAAAATCAAAAGAAAGAATGAAATAGTGAATGAAATAATAAAGTAGGAAAGAAAAATACAGGGAAGATGCAACGGAAGAAAGAAAGAGAAAACAGCAGACCTAAAATAGTGAGGAAATGAGAAGAACACGCCGCAGCTGCTGCAGCCCGCACTCACAACGACTGACACATGAATCTGATAAAATCTTAAGGGCCGTTAAGTACCATAAACGAAACATCATGCTTGGCTTTCTTCATCGCTCCAAGCCTTTTTTTTTTTTTGGTCAAAAAATGGGGCAACCCACTGTTTGCAGACGATGCCCTTAGTTCTCTTACTTTTCCTGTGCTGTACCCTGCCTGAC
>SMMW01000153.1:2187500-2202500 GCA_004794655.1 Marisa cornuarietis | reverse complement strand
ATTTCGACGAGTGTTGAGGCTGTTCTTCTTCAGACTCGTTGTCTACACTTTAATCGTTAAAGCAAAGCCATTGTCCTTAGTTCAATGATGTCACTCGCCTCTGCTGTGAGGTCAACTGCCCCTAGGGTCTGAACTCTTTGACGATGGGCACGCCGCTTTTGTCGTTGTCAAATTAAAGTCCAATTGGCAAAAGACGAGAGTCTGTCTTGACATGTGGAGTGGCGGCCGTGTGGCTACTGCGGGACTTCAAAGGGCCAGGAGCTTCGTGGCTGTGCGGACCCACGGTTGCCGCAATTCTGCAAAACAAACAAAAAAAAACATGGCCGCTTGTCACTTAGCGCTGTCACAAGCACCGGGAGGGTTTATTTTTTTGTTGTTGTTTTGTTGTTTTTATTATTTCTCAGAAATAAATAAGGGGAAGAAAAGAAGGAAGTGTCTGGAGAGCAGTGAGGAGGTGGGGGGACAGTGCTGTGGGAGGAAGCAATAAAAATAAGGAAACGGGTAGCAGGAGTTGTAGCCTTATAGTCGGCATGCTCTACTTTGTGCAGAATATCGCCGACTCAGGTTCTGAGATGAACCTCCGCGACGACTTCCCCAAACCCAGCAAGCGGAAGCGGCTACCTGATGTATATCAGTGAAGGTGAAGGCAGGGACAAAAGAAGGGAGCTGCTTTTTTGACACAGTGAACCACTTACTTTAAGCCCCTTCCCAACTCCTGCCACACGGTTGATAAGAGTTTTGTACAATTTTTAATCTTTGGCGCCATAGTCGTTTCTGAAGAAAGCGGTAGAATGGGATGGTGAGGATGGTGAGTCAACCGACAACAGCAGATAATATCTTTGTCACATACGTCATCACATCCTCACCCGTGATGTGCTTTGTGGGTTGAACTGTGTTGTGCTTTGTGGGTTGCACTGTGTTGTGCTTTGTGGGTTGCACTGTGTGTTGTGCATTATTTGTTGTATATATCTGTGTGTTTTGCTTTGTGTGTTGTACTGTGTGTATGTGTGTAGTGTGTGCCTATAATTATATACACATGTATACGTGCGTGCGTGCGTGTGTGTGTGTGTGTGTGTACGCGCGAGTGCACGTTTTGTAGTGTTAGAAGTAGATCCACAGTCTTACAGCCCTTGATGAGTGAAGTGTTAGAGACATCCCAAATATCGAGTCTAGTTTTTCACGAGGGCATTGCTCTATTCCTCCCTCCCCCCTCACCTTACAAACTCCAACCATCTCAGGAGTCAGGAACACAACTCCACATCTGGTTCAACTAGGAGAAACGCTGCGTGACACGATTATCGAACCGCCTACTAAGTGCACCTTCGTGTTCGGACTTCACTATTCTAACGGCAAGGTGATCCTCTTCCCCTCGTGTAGTGTGAAGACGATAAAGAGGACGCGGACAGTTGAGGAAGTCCAAACTCGTCTTGATGAGTGCGGGGGGAGGGGGGTTGAGGACCAAAGGGCGTGGCAGGTGGCTATCGTTCAGGTACCAGTTCCTTGACAAGTCGCAATGTCTGGAGGTGTGAGGTAGCGCTGCGTGCTCGCAAGTTGCCGATCTGCGAGTTGGACCCCCGAGGGCCCAGACGGACGACACACCACTAAGTGCTATAATAATAATAATAATAAGGAACATCTTGGCTAAGGGCTTGGCGGGTTAACCAGCAGCCCGAGCCTAGCGACGTGTTGTTCACCTGGGCCCTGGACGCCGGCAGAGACCCGTACGTTTATAATAACCTGCAGACGAAGAGGGTCTGCAAACAGCATGTTTCTTTTGAGTCTGGCTCCCGGCAAGTGCTTGACATTTCACGTAGCCCGCTATCTCATTTCCCTTTAAACAGATCGTTGATAGCCAGGGAATCCTGGGACATTCTGCACCGTGCTCTGACGTCAGAGTCTTATATTTCTGTACTGCACATCTACCTTGTCTCTCTTCCAACTTTTCTTTCTCTCTCCTTGTTCTTTCTATTCTCCTGATTATTGTTCTTCTTTTAGATTTTTTCCTTTATTCCTTTTTTCTTATTCCACAACCCTCACAGCTCCAACTATTCTTAGTATTGGTACTACATCTTCTGCCTTTTATTTGTCCTTGTTGAGTATATTCTCATTGACATTGACTATTGTCCTTGTTGAGTATATTCTCATTGACATTGACTATTGTCCTTGTTGAGTATATTCTCATTGACATTGACTATTGTCCTTGTTGAGTATATTCTCATTGACATTGACTATTGTCCTTGTTGAGTATATTCTCATTGACATTGACTATTGTCCTTGTTGAGTATATTCTCATTGACATTGACTATTGTCCTTGTTGAGTATATTCTCATTGACATTGACTATTGTCCTTGTTGAGTATATTCTCATTGACATTGACTATTGTCCTTGTTGAGTATATTCTCATTGACATTGACTATTGTTCTTGTTGACTATATTCTTCTTGACTTTGACTATTGTCCTTGTTGACTATATTCTTCTTGACATGACTATTGCCTTTGTTGAGTATATTCTAATTGACATTGACTATTGTACTTGTTGAGTATATTCTCATTGACCTTGACTATTGTCCTTGTTGACTATATTCTTCTTGACACTGAATATTGTCTTTGTTGAGTATATTCTCATTGACATTGACTATTATACTTGTTGAGTATATTCTCATTGACACTGACTATTGTCCTTGCTGAGTATATTCTGATTGACATTGACTATTGTCCTTGTTGAGTATATTGTCATTGACACTGACTATTGTCCTTGTTGAGTATATTCTCATTGACATTGAGTATTGTCTTTGTTGACTATATTCTTCTTACATGACTATTGTGCTTGTTAACTATATTCTCATTGATATTGACTATTGTGCTTGTTGAGTATATTATCATAGACAGTGAGTATTGTGCTTGTTGAGTATATTCTCATTGATATTTACTATTGAGCTTGTTGAGTATATTATCAGTATTATTAGACAGTGACTATTTGTGGTTATTAAGTATATTTTCATTGACATTGACTATTTTTTTCTATGCTTTCGAGCATTTTACACCACAGACAGCTGTGACTGAGAGGCTGGCGAAGTAACTAACACACAGGCGGTGTTCACTTCGGTTTCTCACCAAGAATTTCTAAATCTCCTTTTGCTTTTCTGTATTTGAGTGTGTTTTTTTTTTAAAATAAAACTTCATTCAGATTACTTCTTGTGTAAATCTCTGATTGCTGTTTTCCTTTTCACAAAGTTTCTATTTAAGATCATTCTTTGAATTTAATTCTGGAACTATAAGTTTATTCCTTTTCTGAACCTAATTTGACTTCTTTTCTGTAACATTCGGTAGCAACAGTCAGTTTGATACATTAACAGACGAACAACGATCACACGGTTTACAACACTTTGCGCTTAGCCTCTTGTTCTCGAGATACAAAAATGTGTTTTTCTATTACTGGATATGCATGAGTGCATTGGTGAATGTTTCTTTGTGTATGTGTACGTGCGAGGATGGTTCTCTTCCAAACTGTCTGTGCGCGTGTCTTATGTGTTTCTTGGTATGTGTGAGTGCATGTGTGTATGTGAACATATTCATGTTTATGTGTGCTAGTCTGTATTTCTGTATGTACATGTGTATGTCTGTGTGTTTTTGTCTGTGAGTATGCATATGTTTGTTTGCCTGTGTGTCTCTGTTTATATAGTGTGTGTGAGTGTGTGAGTGTGTGTGTGTGTGTGTGGATGCGCACGCGTTCCTGCGTGTATATCTCTTCGTGAATTTTCAATAAACATGTTGCTGAATACCTCACACAGCAACAACAATTAAAGTGCTGGAATGTATTCAAATGGAGGAGGGGGGGACACGTGCTTATGTAATCATAAAAATGGAATGGGGGAGGTATGCAAAATTGGGAAGGAGGGAAGGAAGGGGGCGAGCGCGCGCAGCTAAGTTTCCCGACAAACCTGGCTCAGTGTGTAAGCACCTGTCAGAAGCTATTATTATTGTAATCAGTCACCGGCTTTCTTCCGCTTCTTCTAACGAATGCACACAACTTCCGCCGCTGCGCACGCAGCTTGCGAGACGACTGGCTCGAGCAAACAGTCTTACTAAACCAACACTAAGGACGAGCCCGACAACATTTGACAACGCCGCTGATATTTAGCAGCCGTCGCTCCATTGGAAATGTCTCTTCTCTGTTGTGTATACCTCCTGCACTCTTTGTGTTTCTCTCTTTTTTTCTAAGTGTGTCTCTTAGTGTGTAGGCGTGTGCGTGGGTGCGCGCGTGCGTCTTTGTGTGCGTGAGCACATGAGGAAGTGTGTGTGTGTGTGTGTGTGTTATACAAGGGTCGAAGAATAAGGTAAGAATGCTTTCAATGCATTTTTTTTAACCATCTGGCCTTTGACATACAGCTGAAAAAATAAATGAGTAAACTATGTATAGGTATGACATCACCAGAACGAGGAGAGGTAATATATACAAAA
Organism: Marisa cornuarietis; assembly: GCA_004794655.1. Classification (NCBI taxonomy): domain Eukaryota; kingdom Metazoa; phylum Mollusca; class Gastropoda; order Architaenioglossa; family Ampullariidae; genus Marisa; species Marisa cornuarietis. The sequence goes on along the minus strand of SMMW01000153.1, from coordinate 2,198,040 downwards.
GTGGTTATTATTAACTTATATTTACAGAAGTCCTGGAGTCGGAAGTGTCAAAAAAGAATTTTGGCTTCGAATCTTTATACAAGTTCAATACACATCCTGGTCCAAGATTCTCAATGGCGGATAAGAGACCTCAGCAGATGATCGTAGGCTGCAGTGTAAATGCTTCAGTAATTCTTCGCACCTTAGCAAATGTCTTTGTTGGAGATGAGAAAGGAGGCTATTCCACACACACACACACACACACACACACACACACACACACACACACACACACACACACACACACACACACACACACACACACAGGGGACACTGGGAAACTCCTGAAATATTTTTCACCACTTGTGTCATGCAGGAAAAAAATTCAGTAAACTGCTTTCTAAACTGTCAATGTCTGTTCAGGGTCTAAAACGAAATCAACTATCGTGTTGTCGCTGTCACTCCAACTCACCTTTATAGCCTACAGGTGCCATGTGTTGACAGTAAACAGTAAAACAAACAAACAAACAAACAAACAAACAAAACGACGAGTGACACGGGAGGGGAAGAATTTGGAGGAAGGGAAAACACTTTTAGTTTGGTAGAAAAATAACCCAACTTTCACGAGCTAAAATAATTAAAAAAATAAAATAAAACGAAGACAACAATCAGTTGGGAACATTGAACATCATTCTGCGTTTGTCCAATCAAATTGTTTTGTTTGAGGGTCTTGCCGGTTATCCAGAGGATGACTTTGTTGTCCTGCAGCACTCTTTCCATCTCCACACAGACGACTTAAGGGAAGTGCGTGGCGCCATCTGGTGTGCAATGGAGTAAAACATGAGGTACGCGAGAGGCCGTTTGGAGTTCGAAGCAATAACAAAAAGCTCGTCATGCATAGCTGCTTGGAGAGAATACAAAACGAACAGAAAAAATATAGAATAGAAAAGGATTTGAAAGCATATTGATGAGATGACAAATACATTTTAGGGTGTAGGGTGGTAATAGCAGTGGTGATGATCAAAACGATGACCATGACGAAAGTTGTGACGAGCAATCGAATCCAGTGTTGAGAAAAATAAATTTAAAAAAGCCAGGCTATTAATTTCTGTTTTAGTAATGAAACGTACAACATGGCGGGTTACAGTGATACGGATCTCAACATTCGCCAGCAGGCTGCACGTAAAAGGGATCCGATGTAGAGGCCCCCATCTTGGTGTTTTTGAGGAAATCGACACGTTTTCCCATAATTTGCTCTCCTGGGTCATGCTATCAGATTTCAGAGTTGTTCCCCCATTAACTATAGCAAGGTGTTTACGTCGGTCTGGGCTTCTTAGTACGACTGCTTATCTGTGGCACAATCTTGTATTTTACCCCCCTCTTTCAATAAATATCACCAAATCCTTTTAACTAAATTAACTCATTAAATGTTTCTTAACTTCTGTCTGTCTGTCTGTCTGTCTGTCTGTCTGTCTGTCTTCTTGCCTGCCTTTAAATGTGTCTGCTTGCTTGGCTGTCCCCACTCTGTGACGATTTCATCCTTTCCTGTTCTCCTGACAGCAGAAAAATACCATCCCCCCAACTCCCACCCCCCCCAAACCTCCACCACTGTCCTTATTATGGGCGTCGACTGATTTCAAGGTGAGCTAACTATAGGTTAAAAACGATTAACTCAGCCGAAGGCCGATGGAGCCATGGAATTTGCTCTGTGGTTAAGAGACCAAATGATCGAAGACTCCGAAAAAAATGGAGCTTGTTAATTGTCATCTCTTTTACCAAGAAATAAAGGAAAACACATTTATAACAAACCAGTGCTTCAGCCGTCAGGTGGATATAGTTTCGATGTAGATATAGTTGTAATGGCCCATCAAAATTTTCAACAGCGGACTTCAGAGGTTATTGTATACAGGGGTTGAAAGGCAGCTGGGAATCAAACAATCAAGTTAAAAAAAAAACTAGCCTATCCTCAGTTTAAGTCGATGCAAACCAGGCTTTTTTAATCTTTCATTATTTACAGGTATGTTCTATTTTTAAACCAATTTATTCGCAAAAAGCTTTGTTCAAACTTTCTCCAGTCTTGTTCCAGTTTCCTATCACTTGAGTAAGACACAACAGAAGAACACCTCTACCATCACGTGCAGAAGGCGCCGGAAGACATATCGTCTTTCAATGCCAGGCACTTCAAAGCCTGGGATTATTTACATCAGACCTAATTTCTTAATGTTAGGATGGCACTGCTAGGATGATATGATGTGCTTTGAAGCACTGGTTTTAAAGTCCGTGTCCAAATATTTAGTCTGTTTAAGATTACAGAAAAGAGGATCCGGGCCATGTCTAAGTCCTACCTGCAGCCCATTAGGGCTGTAAACATTTTTGATGTTTGGTAACGCTGGCAATATTAAGTCCATCTTCTGATTTTTCGCAGCAGCTTTCTTCTCCGCTTTCGTGTTGTTTTAAAATAGTCTGAGTTCTCAAGGACGGAATTCTTTCAGAAGACCGATGTTGTTTCTTATCTCTTCGCTTTTTAAAAGAAACGACGTCATCGCCCACTTTCATGTTCGCCATGGGCATGAAGAAATAAACCCTCGTGAAAGCTCTCTCGTACGCATGCGCATACTTCTCCAAACACTTCCAGCCGTTAAACATGCACGACTCACGTCGTCGCTCGTAACCACACACACACACACACACTCCTCGCTTAAAGGTGGGGGAAAAAAAAGAAAATTCAAGAGAAAAAGCTACATATTGATACAAAGTTAAAACAGTCCTTCCTGCATAATAGCGAGTATCAAAGGAAGATTCTACGGCTCATGCCTCATCGGACAAATAAACAACGGGGTTTATACTTTCAGTGGGAAGTGCGGGTGCGCAAGAGGAAGAGAACTTCAAAGCAAGTGTCCTTGTGTAGCGGGTCGCAAAGAAAACAGAAGAGGCAGTTCAATGAGCTGAGTTTCTTCACGGGCGGACCAAAAAGTCTCGTGATACGGGTCACATTATCTCCTAAGTATCGTCTATTGAGGTACAACAACAAAATGGCTTTCACGGTGTTGTTCGACACGGCGGAGTATTTTTTTGTTTGGAAGTGAGCGCAAATGACCGTCACCTAGAAGAGGGAGTTGGCGACCTTCCTGAAGTTATCTTATCACAACGGTTTATTTTTCCCATGGTCGCTTCCATTTCTATCTATCTATCTATCTATCTATCTATCTATCTATCTATCTATCTATCTATCTATCTATCTATCTATCTATCTATCTATCTATCTATCTATGTTTTCTGTTTGTCTGTCTATTGAGAAAATCAGCCTTCTCATATTGATTGATTGGCAAATCGATTGTAAAATGTCTCGCAGACCTCAGTGCAAAGATGGTATTTCCTCGAAGCTGCGGGAATTTTCACCAGTTCGATTCTCTAGATACAAGCTTACAAAACATCAGTATGTACAACAAGAGATCAAAGCCCCCTGGTATCAGAAATGTACAAGAAAACACTTACAATGTCAACACTACAGCCAATGGAAAAGCTGAGATCTTTTGTTAATATGGCGTAGCCCCATGTAGTCGAGGGTTTGAACTAGTTTTGTGGGTGGTGGTGTCTGTAGATGTTGGAAGTAAAACGCCATCTAATTCTGAGCTCAGTCTAGTAATTCGAAAAAACAAACCCTCCAAGGTTTTGCTTTTTTTGTAGACCTTCAGTCTCCCCGATAAGATGGCCCGGTCTGGGGCAAGAAGAGTTAACAGACTCAGATGTTAATTCCCTCTGCACCATGCCATGCCGCCAAGTACCTGCACGTGCGTCACACACACACATCCAGAGCAAATTGTGTAGCTCAGAAGAAAGTCCTTTTTGCTCTACACGTGGATGCGCCTTGATTTGGGGTCAGCAAACAATGAGAGTCAGGCACCTGCACACCCAGGGACAGACACTTCCTGAGATACCAGGTACAACACCAGCTTCAGAAACTCTCTCCCCTTGCTGCGTCTTTTCTCAGCCTCAGGACTAGTGTAGGCAGCGGAAGTGCACGAACAGCTCTGTGGCTAATTGTTGCTAGCAATCACACTTCAAGAAAAGAAAGAAAGATGAAAGTACAGATCCAATAAAAAACAGAAGCAAAAACACACCGAAACAAAATAAAACGAAACAAAGCAAAAACAAAAAGAAAGAAAAAAAGACAAAAAAATTCTTCCCTCTCCCCTCACCACCACAAACAAACAACAAAAAACCAATGGCCTTAAGAAACCGCCATCAACTGAAAATAAAGCAAATACAGAGAATGAAGACCGGCGTCCAAAGGTGATTTATCAGAACTGACATCGTGGCAATCAACTTCTTGCATTTTGTTCATTCCTTTATCTTCGTCAGTCACAGCTCTGCCCCTTCCCATCTCTCTCTCTCTCTATATATATATATATTGTCAACTTCAGAGATGAAAAGAGGCTGAAGAAGAACCTAGTTCGGAACTTTCCCACTCATCACGAGAAATCCATTTCTGGTTTTTCTTTCACCTGTTTTTCGTACAGTAGAAGAAACCAGATGCCTCGTCATTAGCAAAGAGGAAGGAATCTGCGATGGTCTTTTGCCTCCCATCTGGTATCAATAACCCTTCTTCAAATGCTGTGATGAAATGATGGTGTAATGTTTTTTTTTAAACACTTGGTATTTTCTTTTTTTTTTAGTTTGCTTACATTTATGTGACTCCGGATAACATTTTCTTTGCATTTCATGCCAGTTGATTTGGCAGATGTGTGAGATGTGTTAAGTCGCTAGTTTGATGGATTCAAAAATGCACATGGAGGGTAAAAAATTGAAATCGCACAGGTAACTAATTTGTGCATGTGTGCATGCGTGCGTGCGCGCACGTGTGTGTGTCTGTGTGCGTGAGTACGTGTGTGCTGGAAATTTCCTCCTCCCTTAACCCTCACAGCACTCATGAAACATCATGAACCCCACATGGCGGGCAAGTTCCAAAAAAGTTGTGGAAAAGGTTAAAAAAAAAGACCTCGATGTCTGTCGATCTAGTCATTTGTTTTCAACTGACGCCAAGAGGTGGCAAAGTCTTGAGAGGGGAGACCATCTGGCTTATGTTCTGGTCTTGCTACCATGTCTTCAGCGTTTTCCGACAAAACAGATTTCCTTGTCTTGTAAAAAGCCTCTAGGTTTATGCTGATTGCATTCGCTGTCTTTAATTATGTCATGTTTTTTTTCCTGGAGCCTCTCAGCTTTCTTTTTGTGATCTTTTCAACAACAGAACAAACAGAATAAACGCATAATTGGTCGAGGGAAGAGTACACGAGGGGGGGGGAGAAAAATAGGAGGAGTTGCTGATACTTAAAATACACACACATCAGCAAACAAGTCCGTGTGAAGGGACAGGGAGACAGGTGAATACAAACAGGTACATGGAACAAACGTATATAAAAATTAAAGGTTTATGGTTCCATAGCTCAGGGGGGGTAGGGGTAGTGAATTGCAAATGGTTTACTGAATCGTTTGTGGTGTGTGTGTGTGTGTGTGTGTGTGTGTGTGTGAGAGAGAGAGAGAGACAGAGAGAGAGAGACTGCGTAACTCTCTTTAGCCCACACAGCACTACGGGTAGCTGAATTGATGGAGAAAGACGAGGGTTGGAATCTGTCTTCCAAGTGGCTTACACTAGATAAGGTGAGCCACTTACTTTCAATGCGTCTTCAACCATAGGGTCTGTTTAACTTTTATTTTTATACAAAGAATCGGTATAAATTAGGAGTGAATTTCTAACACACACACACACACACACACACACACACACACAGACAAACAATACAGGTCTGGGCGAGCCTTGAAAATGCGACCATCTGCTCTCGTAGCGCGATAATATCCGAGTGTCCTGAGTTCAAATCTTGGACATGTTCCTCCCTTTTGTTGTTTTGTTGTTGGCACTTGTGTACAAAGCAGGCTTTTGTGCCACGAAAGAGCATTAATTTCTGGGTTGCCGCTAAACATCTGTACCTTTTAAAGTTATATTTGCTGGGTGTGAGATACAAGTGAGCTCATTTGCATATAGTAAGTACCTAACACTTCTATTTATGGGCATACATACAAATATATACACATGTACCTGTACATATGCATATATAATTATCTACATAAACAAATATAAACACATACAATCTCTCTCTCTTCCTCTCTCTCTCTCTCTCACACACACACACTTCGAAGAGGCTCTCAAACTTGCTGCAGAAAATTAGGGAAGCTTTAACACTTGCAACTGTAGCTTTTCAGCATCCTTAAGGATTTAAGAAAAATGAAGTGGGATGTCATGAGGCAGGACCTGTAAACGTTTTGAAGATCTACCGACCAGGCAAGAGTTTTGTGCCCCAGATGAGGTGACATCAAGGACCGATGAACAGAAGTGAACAGATGGGCTTGTTGGTGGTAGTTGTGTGGTGGAGGGAGATAGGGGTGATTAGTCTCCAAAGACAAAATCATTTCGGTTTTAAGTTTATTAGGCAAAAAAACGAAAAATAAAAGAACGGTGCCACTTTTTATTACTTCAGTTTCATCACCTTTTTACAACAAAACAACTTTTTGTTCTGACCACAAGGTCCTTTGTGCATCCTGTGATGCTGTGCTGTCACTATATACAGCTTCAGTGGCGCCACCAACCACTATTCAAAGGTCAGCAAGATTTCATTTCCGTGAAGCCTTTGCTTTGGCTGTCTACCCACCCACCCCCACCTACCCCGCGCTTAGAACTAAAACAACCGGATGGACAGGATGTTAACAAAATTGGCCTGATCCATAATCGAAACATTAAACTCTAGGAACATGTGCTCAAGACTGCATTTTAAAACAAAATCATTATGATTGCAACTCATAACCATTAATGCCACTTACAGGTATAAATTTTATACCTCTAAGGGGCGTAAATACTTTTTGTACAATTATCTCCCTTTACCTATTTTTTTGTCTCTTATATTGTCTACAATTATATATTTTTAACCCTTGCGTATCGCTGTAACCTCGCTCTCTTACATATTCCAGTAACCTTATACTAATAAAGGCTAAAATGTTTATTAAATTTATTCATACATTAAAGTCCTTTAAATCATTGCGTCTATCATTTCTTCTTTATTTTCACTCTCTTTGTCTCTCTCTCTTCCACGTGTGCACTCATAATAAAGATAATGATTTTAAAATGGAAAATATTTATTTATTCAGTCATTCATGTGAACGCATTTATTATTTCGCATTTGGTTTTTTTTTCTTCTTTCTTTCTCGCTTTTTCTCACTTTTTCACACATGAGCTCCTGTCAGCTGTCCGCTTTTTTTTAAAAAGGGTTATTTCGGGGTCTTTGCGCAAAGTTCTATCTATACTCGCTTTCTAATATTACGGTGAAGTGCACTTCCCCTGAAAAAATACCGTTACAGTGATCTCCACTTGCATCCTTAGCTTCCGAGAAGAGGTGTTTGCGAAGGACTGACGTCTTGCGACGAGTGCGCATGCGTGTTCTCGTGCCCCGAGTACCCAGAAAAGATAGCACTCGTCCTGTCCTCCGAAATGATTTGAGCAGACCTGAACAAGAGCCCACCGCCAGTTTTGAAATTCTCCCCATCGTAGCGTGGCCGGAAAGTTAGCGGCTGCACACACACACACACACACTGACACCCGTGACTCTGGGACGCAGCTGACGTCAAAGGGGATGGGGGAGGGTAGAAGGAATAGCCCCCCCCCACCTCTCCTGTTCTATCATCCACCCCACCCCTCACGCTTGTCGACACGTGCGCAAAATACTTCGCTCGCGTGTCGTGCACCCGACTAACGGGCGCACACGGCGCACACGTGCAAACTCTGCGGCTCACCTTCGTTTGAAGTTTGCACGCCAGCGCTGGTGCCAGAAATAGCGCAGATTTGGCAGAAATTTCACTTTTAAAACACCAGTCCGTGCGGCAACACGACACGGGAAGTTTATGTAAGTCGAGGATGTGAGCTTTCCACAAGTTTTTCTCTCACCTACCCCCTCCCCACAACCTCTCCCCTCCCCTCTCTCACTATCGGTTACCGGAACGTTTACATTAAAAGAAAATATGGCACCAACACCAATGCTTAAAAACCGGACGGTTTTGGTTGAGTGCGAGAAGGGACGAAAGAAGGGATAAAGGGATGGGTAGAAGAGAAGAGAACAAGTAGTTGTCTGTACAGGTCTGTGTTCGATTTTACGGTAATTTGCACTACTTACAACATGATGTTCTCATGGGAACTAATTGGTCCCCATGTCTTCGTAAACATCTCTTACCGGAAGCTAAAAATGCAAGGGGAGCTCACCGTCGGGGTAAAGTGCTGTAATATTAGAAAACGATGATTAACGGAATTTCACGTAGTCGCTAAATTAGTGTTCTGATTACTTCACTTCAAAAAAAAAATGTTTTATACATTCATTTTCTAAATTATTATCAAGGGTTGTAAAAATTTAACCTGTTGTGTCTTGTAAACATTGGTTAGTACAGTGGTCAGCCATGACAAATCCTTACCTTTCCTTCTCCTTTATCAACCTTTTCCAGCAGCGCCAAACTAACGCTTCGCGAAATATTTTCCCAACGATAAGCCAACCAGCTTTTGATATATAAATAAGGATCAGTGTTTTATGTTAATTTAATATTTATAAAGATCATTGTTTCTTAGTCCTGGTATGAAGGTTTATTTTTGTACTCATTTCTTTTTATGTACTCAGTTGACAGTATATCGTGTTACAACCCCTTAGCACTCGGTCTGGTCAGGGTACAATCTAAAGTCAGAGTAAAGTTTCGGAGTAACTGAGCAAGTGACTGAACTTTCCTCTGACCTTTCTTTCCAGAAATAACCATTCTTCCGCCAGCTTGACGGATGAGAGATACACCTCAAAGCACCTATCGATCGTGATAAACTTTCACATCAGCCCCCAGCTCGCACCCTACTTTCGAGCATCGTCTGGCTGCAGCGAGGGTCGTTTGATTTCGGTGGGATGCGATGCCTGAGCCCCTCAACCTCCAATGATCATCCGCGCACCCGCGCGACGGGGGCAATCACGTGATCTAACGATAATTTTTTTTTCTTTTCACTACATTAAGATTGAGAAACTAGCATTTCTAAAGTTTGAAAGCAAAGGGGGATTATTGGTTTGGTGAATAGAATGATCCCTTTACCAACTTTCAAAAACACACTGGTGTCCATGACGACGATTAGGGTCGCCGCGATAGCGTAGTGGTGACAAACTCACTTGTCACCAATAGGGTGAGGACTGCGAGGTACCAGATTCAGATCCCGTCTCAGGACACGTTATTTGGATTTGACATCCATCCACAGGCCTAGCCTTTGTAATTTTTGTAATTTTTTTCTGGATATGCCGGTTTCGTCCCGTTTGATTAACCGTCTTCCCAACAGTGCCAGGTCTCCACTAGGTGGAAGCACGTTTCTGCCAAATAAGTCAACCAAAAAATCCTGACGGCGATAATGAAACGCAACCCGTCTGGTACAATAATTGAAATGTCATTCAGTTGGCAGTCTCAAGACAGTTACAATGAAGATTAGTGATCAGTTTGTGAAAGAGGGTTAGATCGACATAGTTATTATCAAGAACAGTTCATATAGTTCATATATTAGTAACAAGTAATTATATATATATATGTGTGTGTGTGTGTGTGAGAGAGAGAGAGAGAGAGAGCGTGCGTGTGCGCGGGTTTGAATGTCTGAAAGAAAGGGGAAGGAACAGAGGAATAAGTACACAGAGAAAGTGCCAGACAGACAGACAACCAGCCAGAGATTGAAACCAGTGAGTATGGCCACCAAAATAAAGAAATAAAATGAGAGAGAGAAAGATGGAAAGATGGAATATCGGCGAGTACAGAGAGAAAAGATGGAAAGTTAGGAAGGTAAAGAGGGAAAAAAGGAGGAAGGGTAAAAGAGACAGACGAGCTGAGACTTCCAGGGATGTTGGCACGAGAGGTACACGGTGGCCAGCACTCTATCCGGTCTCCAGCAGGAACTGCAAGCACATGCGCAGTAGGCATGTCGTGCGATCCTGACGACGTCCTTCACCGCCCCCCCTCCCCCCATCCTCCCGGTCCCTGTCGAGCCTCCCACACGACGCTGACTCGAGGCTCACGCAGGCTCACACAGCAAGGAGAAGTTCAAGTGTGATCACACTACTGCAACCCCGTCACCGCCGCCACCACCGCCAGTACCGCCACCACCGCCCCAGCCTCGTCCTCAGCTGTCCTCGTAGCCCTAAGCATGGTCCGTCAGGCTGTTGAAAACTAAAAAAAAGCGAACAAGAAGTATGGTAAAGGTTTCAAAAAAGTAATTAGAGTTCATAATTACACTGCAGGCCTCTCTCTATTTCTCACACTCTACGTCTCCATATAGATGTGTGTGCGTGTGTATATATATATATATAAATATCGTGTGTGTGCGTGTGTGTTTAAGTAGTATGCGTGTTAGTATGTGGGTGAGTCTTAAAGACTTTGACATATAAATGACTAAATGATTGGACAATCGTATACAAATTACAGCTGCGACCAAGTTTAGAAAAGTGTTCTGGCAAGATTA